>SATY01000910.1:0-15532 GCA_004335155.1 Ascochyta viciae
CCTCCCCTCCGCTCCCGAGCAGCCACAGCACCACGCCCGCCCCCCGCCCCCCAGACGCCACCACCACAGCCAAGAAGCTCCTAGACCTCGAAGCCCAGCTCGCCTCGCAAACACACCGCCTGCAAGAGCTAAGCAGCACAAACGCCCAGCTAGCACGACAGAACGAAAAGGATAAACTCGTCATTACCCGCTACAGAGAGCAGTGGGAGAAGCTCAAAGCCGGCGCCCGCAAGAAGGAGGTGGAGCGGAGAGAGAGGCGCTTGCATCAGCTGAAGGCTGGGGAGGCCGCAAAGGATAGTGAGAGTGGTGGGGATGGAGTGGGTGAGGCGGAGGAAGGGGGTGAGGAGGGGGAAGAGGAAGCGGATTTTGGGAGGGCTTGATGGTTTATCATCCGAATAGTCGATTCGAAAATAAACAATACCGTCATTTCCTACATTGCCATTTCACCTACATACAGGCATTCCTGATGATGGGGATATTTCTTGGATTCTCGTATATCAAGCATGCGGTGCTACAGTTCAATTTACTGATCTCTTCCCATTCCTGAATCCTCTCCTCCCATTCCTGAATCCAGGTCCAACAAGACAAAAAACTCCAAGTAACAACAACAAAGTCACCATTGTCAAAACTCCAGGAAAATAATCTCACCAAACCCTACCCCCCCATACATACCCATACTTCACACTACTCAAGCCGCAGTAGAGATGGGCTGGTACGACGGCACGGCGCCTCCCACGACAACAGAAGGTTCCTGCCTCGTCACGTCAAAGTCGGGCTGGTCGGGGTGGACGCCAACACGCTCCTTGCTGAGAAGGTCAACGAGGACGGCGCTGGGCTTGTTGCTCTTGTTCGAGAAGGTCGACTGAAGGTCCTTGTACTTCTGCACATTCTCAACGTACTTGTCGAACAGGTACGCAGAGTCGAGCGGTCCACCCTTGGCCTCGGGATGGAACTGCGCGCTGAAAATGGGCCGCGAGTTGTGGATCAGGCCCTCGTTGGACTGGTCGTTGAGGTTGGTGAAGTACTCCCTCCACTCGCTGGACAGAGTGGTGGGGTCAACAGCATATCCGTGGTTCTGCGACGTGATGTGGCACTTGCCGGTGCTCAGGTCGAGAGCTGGGATGTTGTGGGCACGGTTACCATACTTAAGTTTGATGGTCTTCGCACCAGCAGCAAGGGCAATCAACTGGTGACCCATGCAGATACCCATGACAGGGACCTGCGAAGTCTCGAACAACTTGCGAAGGTTGTACACGGTCTGTGTGCAGTGGGTTGGGTCGCCAGGGCCGTTGGAGATGAAGACGCCGTCAAAGTGGTGAGCAACCTTCTGGATGGGGTAGTCGTACGGGAAGCAGGTCACGCTGGCACCGCGGGATACGAGGCTACGAAGGATGTTCTCCTTGACACCACAGTCGATCAGGGCAACGTGCATGTCGCCAAGAGACGAGCTGACGTGGAAAGGTGCCTTGGTCGATACACGACGGACGAGGTTGATGGCCTCGGGGTCGATGAAGGCCTCATCCTCATCGGCATCGTATTCCTCGCCGATGGTGATACGAGCGAGGGAAGAACCCTGCTCACGGAGGTAGGTCACAACCTCACGAGTATCAACGCCGGAGATGGCGGGAACACCCTCGCGAGCGCACCACTGAGCGAGTGACTCGACAGCAGTCCAGTGGCTGTGCTTCAGAGCGTAGTCTTGGACAACGATGCCAGAGGCCTGGATGTAGGGGGACTCGAAGTACCGAAGGAGACCGTGCTCATCGCGAGCGGAGGAGGGTACACCATAGTTGCCAATCAAGGGCTGAGTGAAGACGAGGATCTGGCCACGGTAGGAAGGATCGGTCATAGATTCAGGGTATCCAACGAGCGAGGTAGTGAAGACGGCTTCGCCAGATATGTTGGCTTTGGCGCCAAAGGACTTGCCTGAGAAGATGGGACCATTCTACAAAGACGGTTAGCATCGTCTGTAAAATGGGTAAGCAGGGAAATACGAACCTTGATTGTGAACGTAGCCCTCTCAGTGGAGATTTCGGTAGGCTTTCGGTGAGGAGAGGGGATCTTGCGATCGGTGTTGGACTGGACGGTGGCCAGGTAACGCGCTTGTACGCGGTTCCTGGTTACTTGTCCCAGGACATTGACAGACCGCATAGCGGAGGGCTTGATGATTTGCGACAGCATATTGGCAGGGGAAGTTGGTAGCGGTGGCGGTGGCGGTAGATATGTAGTTGGTTGCTTGGGTAGGCTTTCAGTTTACTGAGGCCTTCCACAGGTGGTCTGGCAGCAATATCAGTATGACGCTCATGACGCGCTGAACATCGGGCAGCAGCATACCTGAGATGTAGTCCTGCAACGGTCAGTCAGCAACAGTCAGGGACATGAAGATGTTCGGAAGGGATGGAGTAATGTGCATCTCGGTTGGCGAGAGGTCGGAGGCGGTGAATTGACGATGAATTGACGGTGTGTGCGTTGGAGATAAGGAACCATGGGAATGAACTGCTAATTGCTACGTACCTGGGAAGTAAAGGTGGTTTGAACAGCACGCATAAGCGCAACGGGAGACGAGCCGGCGAGGTCAGTACAGGGCGGGCTAGATGAACCCTTGGGAGATGTATAAGTGATGGAGGTACGTTGCGAGAGACGTTGTGGGTTTTGTGTGAGTCTTGGGAGGGTTATCGTCGAGATGGCCGGCGATTTGTTCCCCACCAACGCACCAGTCCTCATCGGGTTGCGCCAATGACGCGCGGTGACAAAATTTCAGTTGTCAGCCCGACGATTGGGCAATTCCAAGCTCATCACCACATCGAAATGTGTCCGGGGAAGCTCGAGGGCTCTCTGTTTGACCCACTACAGCGTCCGCTGAACCATTCAGCGCCCTGCAGACCCCGTTTAGCCGCACAGCTCTGTTCGGGGCACTTCGGCCTCGAGTCGACCATGTTCGGGGCATGACGCAGATTTGTTTGCTCATACAGGGCCCTTATCTTAAGATCAGCTGTCAGGTGCACACAGCGGTACGCCGGCACAGGAGCTACTGTAGCTCCCAGTAGGCCATCGTGCAGAACATGTAAGAGCTTCACCAGCGAACACCGCTTTCAGCCGCAAGGCGCGCGGCAGAAACAGTAGAATTCTGCAGTGGGTCTTCTACACGCCGACGCCCTACGGCAAGTCAGCCGTCCGACATCGGGATCCGCAGCTGTACTTGATGAACATAAAGAAGCTCGCTTTGTAAAGACGCTGGTTTGAAGACGAACACGATCGTGAACCCCGCAAATGCTTATGCGTAGCTCCTAGAATTCCCATGGAGTTTGACAAAATATTTCTAGGCATTTAATGGTTATGATCTCTCCCCATTATCGGACCTTATTCGCTGTCGGTGTTACAGTACCCATGCGGTGCTCTGCCTGACTCGTGGCATAGTTCTTGAAAGAGAAAAATGGGGTTAAAATCGGATTTGGACTCAGTGTTAGTATGTGTTTGCATGCTCGAAAGCCTTGCCTACATAAAAGATATGCAACGCCTAAAAGCAAGAAACTTCTCGTGTTACATTTTGTAAACCATTGCTACAGACTCATACACAAATGTTGACCAGACTTGGCGCACATGGCTTGTGTCTAGTCTGGGTTGACCTATTGAACGTACTAAGTACCGGGTAGGTTATACCAATAACTGTATACAAAGTCCTTACGCCACTTTGGCGTCTGGTTTGGGTCATGCATGGCAGCTTGTTAGTGGCTGTTATTATACCTCTGCGGACTCGTAGATAATTCTACTTGCGCTGCGTCGAACAGCTCCTTCCTGGGTTCGAATCAGCATCTGGTCCCATACTGATATTGGTCAACTGACCTTGCGCTTACACTGCTGAGTGTTGTACAAGGCTTCCAACCCAACTGGAGCAGATGCAATGTTATTCACTGGTCTTGATGCACTGAGCCTGCTTTCTTGGCGCTGGTATTGGTCGACGATATCAAAGAATAGAGTAAATGGGTTCCATCTCGGTACCTCAAGAGTAATCGGCGTACTCGCAGTCGTCGTCAACCTTCAAACAGTATGCGCAAGAGGGCTTTTCCTCCGTGCATATACGTTTGCGCTGCTTGCAGTTGACACAGCCATTCTTCGAACGTTGCTTGGGCCCGATGACTTCATATTGGCATGTCCATAGACCTCTCTTGCATTGGTTACAACTCGGCTTTGCCTCGTTGCACTTGATCTTCTTCTCACGACACCTAATGCAGGCCTTGTTCCTAGCCAGTCGTGGCTTTGGTGACGGCTCCCCAGCTGCAGCTTTCTTCTGCGATTTAGGTGCCGAGGAGGCTGCAGTGGGTTTGGTTTTTCTGCCTTTCTTTGCAGAGGACTTCGCACTGGCCTCTGGGGATGTTGCCGTTCCGCTCTTCTTGCGTTTCTTCTTCACTGAAGACTGGGGGGATTCAGGTGAGGTGGACATGTCGTGATCCGGGTTGCCGAAATCATTGTCAACTGCAACATGATGATCCTTTTTGTTCCGCTTCGTCTTCTGTGCAGTTCCATTCGAAGCCTTCGCAACTCGGGGTGCAGATCCCTTGTTCGTTTCTGGGACCCCAGAGTTGCTACAAAAGGTCAGTGTTGGTTGTGTGCGCATACAAATGACTTTGGATTGGTCATGTGTAGAAGACATAAGAATTGGTGTATTCACATACCTATCACTGTTCGTCTGTCGACTCTCAACATCTCGATGGATTGGATTGTGTTTGTACACCACGTTGATAGCTTCTCGCTTTATCGAGAATTTGACATGAATCGCACCACCACAGTCGTACGTTGGAATCAGGTCACGGTTAGTTTTGATAGCTTCATCGTCATTCTCCGAATTTTCCTCCTTTTTCTTCTTGTTGGCTTTCCTGTCCTTGTTCTCTAGACTGTATTGACAAACATATCTAAGACGTGCACCATCACCGCCGGTCTTGGGGTTGTAAGCATGACGCTCAGAGTACTTGAAACCATCGGCCTCCTCAATGGCCGCCAGGATAGATCTTGCAGCTGTTAGTGCTTGCTTCGTCGCAAAAGCAATGCAGCACGTACTTGGATATCGCTCTTTGGATTTTCAGTCTTTCTTTGCCGTCACTTTGTCGGCACAAGGCATATTCGACTTGGATGCTCTGCGCAAAATCCTGAGGCTCAATGAGAGCATCTAAATTGGGTTGGTGGATCACTGGGATGGTAATGGTGGAGGCGACCGCAAAAACAAATTCAGTCACTATGTCTGAGGGAATCAAGCTCGACGCGTTTTTATCCAGTTCGTTTCGAAGTGCACCATCAAGGGACTACATCAAAAGCATCTTAGCCAGGGTGTCTGTAGATCGAGAAGATAGTGTACCTCTGTGCTTGGAATCCGGTAGTAAACATCAGGCTTGACCCCGCGATGGTAGCGCAGATCCAGCTCATCGTCAAGGTCATCAAGGTCATCCATTGCGACACGGTTGACATTCAGTCCGCGGGGGTCGATTGATGAAGGATGCAGCCTTCATTACACGTTAGCGCATGCGCGTATATGAAGCATGCGAGTGTTGTTTGAGGAAGAGACCGTAGCTTTTCGGAGAAACCGCGGCCCGGCACGTGGCATTTTGGAATCAGGCCGTCGAAGCTCTGAACTCCTCATTGTACATGTTGTTTTCAGATCTGATACAGTACCTTTACGTTGTTCAGAGCACGGTGGATGGGTCCTGAAACACAAGGCCCGTGGATGTTGCAATGTCGCGTGAGTTGCCATTGATGCAGTGCCGCTGCAATTTCGCAAAGACAGGATGTCAACGCACAGGACTTGGTGCACGAAAGCATGCACAGGGGCAGTTGAGGACCGTGACCTTGGAGTTCATCTGCAGTAACTTCAAAGGGGCAGCACAACCTTGCAGAGCTGCTTGGAGTCACTTGTCAGGGCAGTTTGTGCTCTCATTTGTTTGTGCTCTCATTTGTTTGTGCTCTCACGAGTCGGCATGTAGCCAGTAAGTACTCGAGAAGGCGTTCAGCTCGTCTCCGAATGCAGCTAGCAGCCACATGGCAGGACGATGTTGTGTTGACTGAGCAAAACGAGTGCGCGGCAGCCGTGCTGGGATGTGAGCATACTGTATGTACACTAGCTAGACACGATGATGGGCTTGGTGTTGTGCATTGTTTGAAGGCGGCGCGTCGGGTAGAGATTGCAAAAACCGGGCCTGCCACGCGTTGAACTCAATCCGGGTGCGGCAACAGGTCTGGCCAGCAGACGCTGTGAAAAGGCACCAAATTGTGCAGATCCCTGGCAGCATGCCAATGCTACCAATACCAACGGGGTGCATGCAGGGTTTACGATAACCCACTAAACCGCTTCCACCGATGGGATAGCTCGACCTCGACCTCCGCTGGCAAGCTGGACGCAACGACCTCAACCCTACCCTACCCTTCACGCTCCACGCTCCACGCTCCACGCTCCACGCTCCACGCTCCACGCCCGCCGTCCGCCCGCCGTCCTCCCATTCTATCGCGACCAGCTGCCGCGCTCGCAGTGTCTTTGTCGTTCGCCGTCCACTGCGCCGCCGCCGACTGTGCTCGGCCCGCTCGCTTCATTGTCCACTCTCGCCGGCCGCTTTGAAACGCGAAACGTTAGGTCTCAAGCTCGACAAGCCAGCGTAGCACGCGCCCGCTGCTGGACCGCAGGACGACTCGAAAGGTACGCGGGAGTGGCTCTGTCACCCGCAAAACAGTCGCGAATGTGCACACTGACTGGCGTGCTCTCTAGGCACTCTCCACGCTCCACTCATTTCGACCCCTCGTTTGTTGGACATCGAGCAGTAGTTCTATTCCGCTAGCTTTATCTCCGCACTTCCTGGCCTCCATCACACGACCTGTCGCACATCCAGCATTGCTATCCACGCACCACAGATACCCAGCTACACCCATCTAGCAAACCCCTCCAACCCCAGCCATGGTAGTTGCGACCATCAAGTACGCCCAGCATCTCTTCCTCCGTGCATTCTCTGCGCATCACCCAGCCAGTCATTAACAACCCTCTCCAACAGGTGCGTCGTCGTCGGCGACGGTGCTGTCGGCAAGACATGTCTCCTCATCAGCTACACCACGAACAAGTTCCCTTCCGAATACGTCCCTACGGTCTTCGATAACTACGCCGTCACTGTAATGTGAGCTTCCCATATTCTATTCTCTCCACCTCCACCTCCCGAGGAGCATGAAGTGCTGGCTTTGCGGAAGCGGGTGAGCACTGTACGAGCTGTGATTGACTGTAGCAAAGGATTGGTGACGAGCCCTACACCCTTGGTCTCTTCGATACTGCCGGACAGGAGGATTACGACCGACTCCGACCCCTCTCATACCCCCAGACCGACGTTTTCCTTGTCTGCTTCTCCGTCACATCGCCCGCATCCTTCGAAAACGTACGCGAGAAATGGTTTCCCGAAGTGCACCACCACTGTCCCGGTGTCCCATGCTTGATTGTCGGTACACAAGTCGATTTGAGGGAAGACAATGCCGTCAAGGACAAGCTGTCGAAGCAGAGGATGGCTCCTGTGAAGCGGGAGGACGGCGAGCGAATGGCGAGGGAGCTTGGTGCTGTCAAGTACGTCGAGTGCTCAGCTTTGACACAGTACAAGCTCAAGGATGTATTCGATGAGGTAATTAAAGTTTTGAAGCTGGCGTGTAGTCCAATACTGACATGACTGCAGGCAATTGTAGCGGCACTTGAGCCACCAGCAACAAGGAAAGAGGGCAAAGGGGTGAAAAAGGAGAAGAAATGCGTCATACTCTAAAGCGCGATAACGGCGGCGGTGCACTGTCAAGAGCTAGGGGAGCTTTGGTTTGCAGAACTTTTGACTAGGCGTGAATTTTTTGGATACCTCTTTGGCGCCATCTGTGGGTAGCGGTCTTTCTTCTAAGCTATGAATTTGCCCATGCTCCCCTCGCGCGATACGTTAATTTGATCCTGGATCGTCCATTCCAATTCCAAGGACGCGAGAATTGCCAGGTCGAGCAAGAAGAACGAAGATGCGATCAGCCAAGAGCAGCTGAGCTCTCGATCGTCTGAATAGCTCAGACGAAGTGGACAGCTATGTGTGCGTCAATTCGAACCCAGCGAGCGTCGAGCTGGAGGCCTGCATAGAAAGGTATATGTTCCATCTCTTTCTTGTCAAACCTACAGCATCACACCATTTCTTGCATGTAATGTTTTGTTCTTCGTCCGAAGTGACATGAGTTGAGGTGAAAGCCGGGTTTGTTTGTTGTGGGTGCTGCCGGTTTCTGCGCTGCGTGAAGGGTCTTCTTATATTGCAGCCTGCACATCACCTCCCACTCCCGCTTCTACAAATCCCAGAATTTTGTCGGATCTTTTCTCGACTTATCCGTCCGCACGTAATTAGCGGCTCTACTCCGTCAATTTCGAGTGCTTAGCCAAGTCGTTCGTTGGTCAGACAGTTTTGGACGAGCGCAAGCAGAGCTGCAAGCTGCCCTTGCGCACACCGATTTCAACACTTGACATACAAGTCTAGACGCGGAAGCACTCGTTCACATATGTCGGCGCCAACTTTTGACCACAGGAAGAGGCCTCCACCGATTGCTATACCGCCTTTACTACCGTCTCGTCCTGTGCCAGGGCCAAACGCCTTCGCTAATGCACCGTCTCATACGAAAAGCAGCGCTCAACATTCGCAGCACTTTGCTCCCTCACCAACACAACAAGCTGTGCGCTCTAGTACAAGTACGCCACTGACTTCCCCATTGGAGCTAGATGAATCGCGTCTGGCAATCCCCAACTCTGGCTCTCAGGCAAGCAAGCACCGCTCCTCAGCGATGACCACGCTTTCCAGCCTCATGGACCAAGCACGCGGCTCACCACGTAAGTCAGACTGTGGCTCAGTCCCGAGCCAACATGGCTCGACCGCGCGCTCCAGACAGTCTGAGTACAGTCACCGCAGTGCCACTGCAGCTCAAGCCCAATTGGAGGCGTTGGATGAAGATGAGACGACCACAAGGTCCCAGATTGAGTCGCGCACCGAAAAGAAACTGTTCAAGATGACCGGCCAAATTCCTCCTACACCCACCACAGGTATGTGTTGTTTCACTGCAAATTAACCCTCCGATAACTAATATCTACAAGGGACCATCGATCCAGAGAGGGTCTTCATTCGAACGGAAGACTTAAGAGCTCAGTGCAGGGCTGCAAGCAGTGAGAAGAAACCAGAGAGTGATGAGCCAAGCAAAAGTCCCAAGAAGAAACTCTTCGGCGTCAGTCTACCCACGTTCAGCAGAACACCGGCGAGTGGCGTGACACCTTCAATGCCGTCGAAGGCAGCCCAGGTACTCGGAACGGCTCCTTCAGGAAAGCCACGTCGAATTGAGTCGCGCCCAATCAAGTCTGCCCGCGTTTCGAAGACGCCGACGAAGGCTTCAAGATTAGACACAGCCACTTCTCTGCCAACCAAGGTGTACGCTCAAACCACCTCAGCAAGAATTCGGTATGGCGGCCCCACCCGTCGCGACCGTACGATTGGTCGCAAGTCAACAGGAAAAGAGAATATGCAACTTCAAGGGCAAGCCGCAGCGAATTCGTCCTTCGAGTCTATGCCTCCTCCAACTCCACCGGCAAAAGATACACCACCCGAGTTGCGTCCTCCTGTGAATCCACCAAGCCCACTTCGTCGAGCTCCGTCGTATGAAGACCTTCGTAGAAGCTATGGTGACTTGACAGACAGGGGTATGCAGGTACAGTTGCAGTTTCCAATGTTTGCTCTCAGTCCCTCGCCCCCAAAGACTGCTATACATGGCAACATTGGCATGAGCCCAACGAAGTTTCGTCCATATACTGCTGAAGACTACACTAGACTCATTGAAGGCGAAGCACTGCAGTGGCCTTACACCGAGGAGGATGCAGCTGATGAGGTTAAAGAGGGCGGTCATAGTGCTCCTTTGGCTACTGAAGGACGCGACCTACTGCCACATCCTCATTTAGACCGCTGGAGTGACGATAACCATTACAATGAGCGGCTCAGTCGCCGTTTGAGTCCCTTGCCTCCGCGTTTCTATTCGCCTTCCAATCGCTCCATCCAGATCTTCAAGGACGGTGAAAGCCCGTCGCAGAATGTAAGTGGCAAACGCTCCTTCCCTCTGCCCGCTGGGTCCTAGCTTCTGCTTCATTCATGTGACCTGACCAACTCACTTTCACCTCTGTTTCTTGAGCCTCCTCTTACCTGCATGATTTTTGCCAACGTAAAGCTAACTCTTGCCTCAGACTGACACCAGCCGCATGCTTTTTGCGCAGCCTAAGCCCAATCTACTGCACCTCCGCGAAGATTCCAACAACGGTTCCATCGAGATGGTGTTCCAGGGCAGTATGAACGATATAGAGTCGGAGTCTTCAAAGACGTCGACAACAAAGACCGACGCGCGTACAGAAGATAAGCAACCGAAGCAGCAACGCGACGGCGCTGAACTAGCAAAGCGAGTCATGCAAGAGCTCCGTGTGGGTGAGCGACGCCAGCCCGCTTCAGCAAACAACTGCTTCCCAGACACCTCGTCGTCGAAGCTCACCGACATGCTGAATGGCACAAGCTCTCGCACCGAGTTCAACGAAGATTTTCGAATTCAGTGTCCGAGCGCTGTTCCAAGCCCCCTCAGCAAGCTTAGCGGACCTCACGTTGCAAAGCAGCCCATGTTGCGCGGTGGTGGTGGTGCCCCTCCAGCAGATCCCTGGGCGTCTCCACGTACACGAAAAACCATTGATGACCACTTCTACATGACCAATGAGCATCTTGATGTAGTTGGCAAAACGACTTACGATGCTCTTGACATGTATAGCAAGCAACAAATCAGCGCAACAAACGCGAAACATGACCAGCTTGTGGTTCTCATGGACAAACACATCGAAGCGCTGAAGTCTCAGATCAGCTCTATCAACGAGAAAGCCGACCACACCTCTGATCAGACACATAATGTCAGCCTGAAGCTCGATCGGCTCGAAAAGTTCCTCAAGGAGGAGGTTTTGGGTGCAATGATGGAACATACAAAGAAGATGACGGGAATGGAAACGAACCTCGCCGAGATTCAGAAAGCAACGGTACGCCTACAGCAGGCAGTGGAGAAGCTCGCTGAAACGAAACCCGGCCCGCAATACGCAGCTACCGGTATCTTGCCTACTTCTGGTGCATCCACTTTGCCGCCGCATGTCGTCCCCACTCATCACTCTCAACCCTCTCTCACGAGCTACTACGGACATACTAGCGAGGCAGGGCGAGATGAGCAGCCGCCGATGCCAGCTTTGCAGGACCGTGCCATCTCCGACAACTATAATTCACACAGCGATTCGCGTGGGAGCTACGGCAACAATTGGCAGTCTCAAGCATGGAATGGTCGCTCAACTTACCAAGGCCGCAACAAAGAAGACCGGCCTTCGTACTCCGGGACCAACCCATACCACTTTGGCAACGGCGGACAGTACAACAGCGGGTACATGAACGGCTACCCTTGTTACAACTTCTCTCCGACGACCCCTGAGCAGCCATACACGTATGGCCAGAAGCCGGCTCAATGATGGCTGCAGGCCTTGGCGGAGGGCGTGACGTTTCGCAGCTGGGCTGAATAGTTAGGGACCTGTACTGCAGTCTGGCAGTTGGCATTTCGTTGTGGACACAGTCTTTGCGGAACAGTGGATAGCGTGTCAAGGTGGAAAGCATACGTCTAGGGAGCGGACAGGGTCGTTTTGCTTGATAGTGTAGGATATATTTTCGCGCGTATCGAGACGATGATGTATAGTCAATGCAATTCAAGAGCAACCATGGTGCTCTGAGTACAGTGACGCGTTAACGTTAGTTTTTCGCACCGGTTCGTATTGACTAGCGAGTCTAGACTTGAGGCTCCCAGCTGCCTATTTCCGTGTGATGATGCGATGATGCTTGACGAACAATGCAAGAGCCAGAAGTCGAGCGGTCTGGCGACGAGAAGCGAAAATACAGCAACAAACCAAGAACCGTGCTGAAGGATGCAGGCAGCTCAGCCTACAAGCTGGGGTTGCATGAACCTTGCATGACGCCTCGACTAGTCCTCGACGGCTTGGTGCTTGCACGCGCCTTTCTCATAGGCTAGATGCGTCTACCGTTCAGTGCTGCCCTTCTATTATTGGTGCCTGCCCAGACCCGGTGTGTTTACAGAGAGGCATGGCAACGGAGGGCGAGCAGTGCCCGCTTAGCATTCAGGCAGCAACATGGGATTCTGGACAAGGGCGGTGCCGCGTTGCTATTGAAACAATGAAACGTTTATCAAGCCTTCCACGAGGCTCGTTTGGGTCGCACGCTATTCCGCTTGCAGCTGCAGGGCTATCAGGCTGACCGGGTTGTCTCCGCACCAGTGGACGCGCTATGTTAGAGTCGATGACCGAAAGCACAGAGCCAGACAGTAGTCGGTCCCCGCCCTCGTCCAGAGTACAAACACCATGGAGGGCCCCGAGTCATCCCAGGGCCAGCGTGACCCTGTCTTTGGCCCCTCTGGCCCCCAGCCTGCTGCTGCTGCCGCTGCTGCTCCCCTCGGCGAATTGAGCAAAGCATTGAAATCGGGTCCCGATGCACCCTCGGCGCATCTGAACCGCCCCTCGTCGCTATCCAACGCCCGTCTCCCAGCCTTCAGCACACAGAACGCGCCTGACAACGCCACGCTCCCTCTGTACGTCCCCCGCTGGCACGTCCGCGCGCCAAGCAGCGGCCTGACCCTCGTTACCGACCTGCCGCCATCCACGACGTCGACCGCTCGCAACACGCCGAGCAACGCTTCCATCGTGGCGGGCACAGGCAGCGAAGGGCTGCGCCAGTCGGCCACCGCGCCCATCATGATCGACGAGAAGCTCCTGAGAACCGCACGCTCTAACAACAGTCTGGCTGGCTCCTTGTCACCTTCTTCGGCCATCTCTTCGCCGGCACTGAACGCGCTCGGTGACCTCACCCCGCTCCCATCGCCCCTGGTCATGGGCGACTCCCCCGGGCCATGGCAACGCGCTGTACCGCGACCCCGAGGACCCTCTGTCAGTTCACGCGATGACATGTATCTTTCCTCCAACAGGCCCACCCTTTCTCCCTCGCCCTCGCTGAAGAAGAAGGGCTACCAGAGGCTAAAGACGGCCGGCGCAGAGGCTACAGATACGCGCATGCAGGCCCACCACAATAACGAAGCCGCTCGTGAGAGAAACCGCAGTATCAGCGAGTATACACCGGATTCGCTGCACAATCCTAGGCCTCGAAATGTTACCATCAGCAATGTCGCAGCCGAGGGTGACGCAACTATGCAGCAACGCTTGCGCCGCGAGCAGTATCTTGCCTCGCAGCGAGGTATGCTTCCTGCCCAGATCCCCGCCGGCCTGCCCACGCCCCCTGCCAGCAATGCAAGCAACCGAAGTACCACAGACGAAGAAGACCATGTCACAGAAGATGACCCTACCAAGTACATTGCGGTCCACCATGGATCCCAGATGAAAAAGAAGTTCTGGCGTCCGGTCCGGCAACTCGGCCAGGGCACGTTTAGCAAAGTCTACTTGGCCACGTGTGAAAAGACGACGGCCCAGGATCCGCTCGACGAAAAGTCGTTAGATCTTCGTAAGCTGGTGGCCATCAAAGTCGTCGAGCACGGTCCGGCCGGCGGCGCCGATGAGGAGCGTGTCGAACTTAGCCTTAAGCGAGAAGTGGAGATGCTCCGCTCAGTTTCGCATCCTTCTCTGGTTCACCTACGTGCCTTCGATCACAATGAGGCCCAGGCTCTCTTGGTCTTGACATACTGCCCTGGTGGTGATCTATTTGATGTAGCCAGCGATCACCGCGACATCTTGAGCATAGACATTGTTCAGCGTGTGTTCGCTGAGATGGTCAGCGCCGTACGGTACCTGCATGAGAAGCTGATCGTCCATCGCGACATCAAGCTAGAAAGTAGTCCTCTCCGTTCTTCGACATCAGCCTCAACATGGTCAGTGCACTTACAGTGGTCTTGTACTAATCGATGGCAGACGTCCTTCTCAATGTTCCCGTTGCCACCGTACCTCTTCTGAAGCATCCACAATCTCATCCGTACCCCATAGCGACACTTACGGATCTTGGCCTTTCTCGTCGTATACCTGCTGCCCCAGAGTCTCCTCTTTTGACAACAAGATGCGGCAGTGAAGACTATGCTGCACCGGAGATCCTGCTAGGCCAACCATATGACGGTCGTTCCACTGACGCATGGGCACTTGGTGTACTATTGTATGCTTTGATGGAGGGCCGCTTACCTTTTGACCCACCACCGGGCAAAGCGGGAGCACGCAGCAGGGCTGCTCACCGCATTGCCAGGTGTGATTGGGTTTGGGTGAAGTTTGGCGACGACGACGGAGAGTGGGACACTGAGAAGGGCAAAGAATGGGCTGGCGCTCGAGAGTGCGTCGAAGGCCTGTTGAAGAAGGTGTCTCGCGGCCGTAAGAGCCTCGCAGACATTGAAAAGGTCGACTGGGTTAAGCAGGGCATCCAGGTCGAAGGTGGCCTGAGGATGAGGATCGAAGACGACGAGTCGAACGATACAAACCCGGAACTTCCTACGAGGTAATCGCTAGTGAGGCGCCCACACTGATCTCGGCGTGCTCAGCAAAGGAGACAACTGTATCACCACGTTTCATATTTGTTCATTCACTTCACAAGAGCTAGGGATACAAGGCAGGGGGGTCGGGACCACGACATGAAGCAACGACAATATACCCGGTCCAAGCGACCCCACACCAACGACTTCGAGGATGCTCGATTTACCACCCTTTTTTCTCTTCATTCGTTTCGATCGCCTCTTTCTTGCCGTTCTGATATCCCATACTTACTTCTACAATCTCCTTCCGTTTCCGCCGTTCACTCGGCTCTTTTGTACTGTTCCTGCATTGCTGCATTTCCTACTACTAAAACCACATTTCCGCTTCATTGCATCACATAACATGGCACGGAGTACGTTATTAGACACTATCCCGGTTTGACCACTGAAGTCCAGATCGCTTTGTCTTTATCTTCATCTTCATCTTTGGATAGCCAGCCGAGACCCAATGACTACCGTAGGTAGAAAGAAACCCAGAAACTGTTGGAGAAAAAGCAATGTGTGACTACCTTTTGCGTTTGTGTGATTGCCATGTTTGCTGCTGCAGTGATACAACACCGAGATGCACGTGCTTCATTCCTCTCGCTGGTGCATGCTAATGCCAATTAACCCGAAGAGTCCTGGACCGGCTTGTTACCGTACATCGAGTAACTTGGATAAATTCTCATCTCACAGTCGTATCGTTCCTTCATAGCAAGAAGGTGGGTGAGTGAGTGAATACCACACAAGCAGTTATCCACCATTCTTTCCTACTACTATCCCAATAAACAGCACTTGTCTTCAACCCACCATCTCCATCTCCATCTCACCAACCATCACCCAACCACCACCCCCGTCCAGTCCTCCCTTCCACCCTTTAACCCGTCACCCTCACCCCCCACACCAACCCTCAACCCAAAACACCTCACGCTTAATCACCTACCTACCTCCCACC
>SATY01000911.1:0-15523 GCA_004335155.1 Ascochyta viciae
ATTTTAGTGCTACAGGCAGAGGGATTAGGCTTGTTTTAGTTAGTGCTTTTTGCTGTATACCCCTCTTTGTTGTGTCTTTCTAAACTAAATAAATTATAGCTACCTACTATAATTATGTTTTAGAGTAGAAAACTACTTTAACTTATAACGTACTCCACGGGCGAGTTAGCTACATAGGCGAGTTAGCTACTCTGCTAAGACTATACCAACATTCTACCTTATAACATAATAACTTAATAACAACATAAATCTAAGCCCTTAAAAGAGGCTGCGATACAGCTTGCGCTCTAGGCTTTTAAATAAGATATAAACCTTACTATACAACGCACTATAGCTATATAGAATGCGCCTTATAGCACACTACGCAATTAATACACAAGACAACCTACATAAGCTAATTATACGCTAAATTAATAGAATATAGATTAGACTAAGGAGGATGTAATTGCTAAGTACATCCTTAACCTAGACGCACAAAAATTTGCCCCTTAGCTAGCTACTATAGCTAATATAGCTAATTCTTTGCGTGCTAAGCGCAATATAGGCTATGTTAACACAAACTAGCCTAATATATTTGTTAAGTGCTGCCCTAACCTTAAAGTAAAGTTTAATTATAAGTATAACTATAAGGGAGCTCTCTGTAAGGATTCAGAGATTATTAAGAGCTAATTTAGGCTTGTAGCAAATATTAAAGCTAGGTATAGCATCTAGGATAATAATATATACAACTTTAATAAGACAGGCTTTATAATAGGCTAGATATTAACAGAAGCAGTTGTTACAGGCTTAGAGCGTTAAGAACAACTAAAGGCAGTGTAGCAGGGCAACTAGGAGTAGACAACAGTTATATAGAGCATTAACAGCATAGGATAGGCTATTCTATTCTTTATTATCTTTAAAGGCTGTAAATACTTCTCTGCCTAGTACAAAGAGCCTAATCTGCTCTACAACTAGGTTATTAGAGTCTCTAAGAACAGATAGACTACTAATAAGCTTAGTCTAGACTAGTTAAAGCACTTTTATGCCTATACAAAGACGCGCACCTAAGAAGCACACTAGCTACTCCTTATTAATAGCTATAAGAGCTATGACTCCCTTAACTTCTAATAATACTATAAGGAAGTAAACATTATTACACTTTATATGCCTCTACACTTATTAAACCTCTTATAACTACTAGATATAGGTTGTTTTGCCTCTCTAAAGAAGGTGTATAAGCGCTAAGCTAAGAATCTTATGCATAACTACATTAGTTATTATTAAAACTAAGTTCTTACTATGCTTTATAGGCGCCTACAAGGAGTTATTTACTTCTAGCAATATCTAAGGAGGGTTCTGAGGCGCTAAATTGGTCCCCTTTAATCTAGAACAGGTTATAATAGGCCTTAATGTCTACCTACATACTCTACTACTGCTTACTATAGAAGATAAGCCCTAGCAGTCCTAAACTCCTAGCAATACCTTGCAAATAGGGTCGCAATCAACGCTAATTTAAGAGAGGATTTAAAAGCATGTAAGCAGCTTACTAACTTTAATAGTTAAGGCCTTTAAAAAGCTTGCTAAAGGTGCAGCTATAGTAGCGCATAAGCTAGTGTTAGCTTAAAAGAAAATTACTAGGCTTTAAGCAGCAAATAAGGCTGCTACGCAATATAAATTGCATAAAAAAAAGCAGTTATAGCAAGAGAGAGTCCTAGTAGCTAAGGAAAACCTTTAATTAACTACTCTAACTAAGTTTAGGGCGCGTAGTAATAGAAAGAAGGTAAGGAAGCAAGTATGTGTTAAAGGAGGTAAGGCAACCTAAAGACACTGTAAAAAGTGCTATAATATAGAGCATAACTTGCACATGTGTAAAAAGCCTATAGAAGGTGTTACTAAATAATATTATGTGCTGTACTACTGTATAAAAGGCTAACGTAGGCTAATGTAAACTAGTTACTATAATAACCTACTCTACAGACACCCTAGATGTATAAAGATAATAGAACCTTTTAAAAGATACTATAAGTTCCTAAATATAAGAGATAAGGTTACTAAGTACACTAAAAATTATGTAAATTGCTAAAAGAACAAGTATAGTATACACACTAATTTTAAAAAGGTATAAGTAATAGAGCTACTAACAGCACTATAAATAAACATTACTATAGACTTTATTACATAGCTACCTATCTTAAAGAACCTTGTTATAGGATATAACTACAACTTAATCTTTGTTATAGTAGATAGATTTATAAAAGCTATAGAAAAAATACCTTTCTAACACAGTTATACTATAGAGCAGCTTACTTAAGTATTTCTAGACTAATTTCTTAGGTATTATAGTATCTCTAAATTTATTATTAGTAATAGAGACAAGCTCTTTATGTTAGACTATTAGACAACGCTCTTAGCAGCTATTAGTACTAAGAAAAAGCTATCTACAGACTATTATCTGCAGATAGATAGATAGACTAAAAGAATAAACTAGACTATAGAAACATTCCTACAAATATATAGCAACTAGTAGTAAAATAACTAGGTTTTGCTGTTACCTATAGCATAGATTGTATATAATAACAAACTAATAGAAGTAATAGGTGTAACGCTATCCTTTTTAAATTATAGCAAATACCTAATTCTCTTTACTAGAGCACTAGACACACTAGTACAAATAGAATTAGCAATCTCCTTAGTTTAAAAACTAAAGGAAGTATATAAGAGAATGCTAGAAAACATTAGCAAAGCTTTAGAATAAGCAATCTCTTGTGTTAACTAGAAATAAGAAACAGCATCAAGTTAAAAGAGGAGGATAAAGTCTATCTCCTTACTAAAAACCTTTGATAATAGAGACCTATAAAAACTAGACTATGTTAAAGTTAGACTATTTTTTATTTCTAAGCAGATAAGCCTAGTTCACTATAGACTTACTTTGCTTAAGGATGTAAAGATCTATCTAGTATTCTATATATCTCTATTAGAACGAGCTAACCCTAGAACGCTAATCTAGAAGGACTTCTACTACTAGATAAAAATTAATAACAAGTAGGAAGTTAAAAAAATCATACAGTATTGTAATATTAGTAATAGTAATAAGTACCTAGTTAAATAGTTAGGCTACTCTAAGTAAGAAAACACATAGAAACCTATAATAAACCTTAAAAACTACTTATAACTTCTAAACTAGTTCTTAAGTTTACAGAAGTATTAAGCAGGTCTAGAGTTAATTATATAGTAGGAGAATATCTAACTAATACATCTGCAGTAGAACAGTTAATCTCCTTAGCTTAAATGTCCTTACTAGACTCCTCTAACTTATTTACTAGGTATATAGCTTTCTTTGCAGCCTTATCCTTGTGAGGGCACTGCAGGCAGGCAAGAGATAAGACAAAACGTATAGTATTAGATAAGATAAGAGATAAATCCTTAGGAGTTAAGCCTCTAGGGATTTAAGAGAATATATACGTGTGTGTAGACTCTAAGAGGTAACTATAGTTGCTCTAAGGTGTTCCTAAGAGTTAGCATGCCTAAGGTAGAAAGCCTTTAATAATAGCCCTCCCTCTTCTTGCAGTTTGTTCTAGACTGCTGAACCCTATATGCCAATGCTTGCTAGTTTGAACTCTAAGAAAACCTCTAACTAGGCTGGTAAATGGGGTAGGGTCTACTTTTTCTTAAACCAAGAATAACCTCTTAACTAGTGGAGTTAGACCTACATAATGTATGATTAGATAGAAAGCGCTTAGTCAGCGCTTCCAAACGCGCTACTGATCTCCAAATTTGGACTAGCTTTGATAGACTTTTGGGGGGTGCCCAATTTCCCTACCCCTACCCCTAGGGTAGGGTCGAAAAAAACACCTTTTTTTGGCTCTAATCGCTCTTTACAGCCTGCTATAGTAGGAATCTGCTAAGAGAACCCCCCTATTGTTTGTAGTTTAGGTAATTCTCTACAAAATGAGCTGCTATTTAACTAATTTGGTTAAGAATTGAGTAAGTTTTATGGGGTACCCAAACAGCGACTTAACTCCTACCCCATTTACCAGCCTACCTCTATGGTAAGAGGAAAATAGTTAGGAGAGAGCTAGTTTGCTTGTTAGTAGGTGCTTAAATCTATTAACTATGTTAGTATAAACAACTCCCTACAGGGTGCAGCTAGCACTAGTTTACTGCTTGCTAGGTAATCTTACCCCTAGATCTCTTAGAATCAACAACTCTAGAACCTGTAGTTAAGACTATTAAGACGTTGGGTAATAGTTTAGTTGATTACTAAATAAGTGTTTAGCTAGTACTGCCTTGTAGGGTGTCCGCAGCCTTACCTTAGTCCCCTTAAGGATCTAGTGCCCTTAGTCTAGTGGCCTTAACCTCTAGAAGTATAGTAAAAAGAAGATACAGAATAAACTATATAGTAATTATAGTAGGTTCTTCCTATAAGATATCTGTTGCTATACTGTAGTTTCTATAGGGCACTGCTGCTCTAGGTCTGGAGACTACAGTTGCCTAAGAGCTAGTGTTAAGAGTAGTAATATGCTGCCCTAGGCTACTTTAGTGTAACAACTTATTTCTTATAAGTTACTTAAGTGTCTAGGCCCTCTGTCTATAAGCTATGCAAAGTTGTTATTACCTTTAATCTAGACAACTACAGTTGCTAAAGGCGTAGACTATTTACCTAACTACTATAGCAGTTTAGTTTAATATATTACTACTTTTACCTAAGAAGTATCCTATAGAGTATCTAGTTAGTGCTTAGGGACTGTCCTACTTCTGTGTAAGCAGGCCTAAGGCAGTATACTATATATAGGTAGTTTTATTATAACAATGCCTAGAGGTGTTACTCTATATTTAGATTAGTCTTGTTATCAGAGTCTATTTGCTAGTTACATAGTGTTAGCTATGCCTTTGTTATAAAGTTAGTTATTATTTACTCTAAGCTAGGGAGTTTGTAGACATATAGCAAGTGTTCTATTAGGTATATATTATTCCTTGCTAACTATATAAAGTATAGGCGTTTAATTGTTTAAAAAGTAGGTAGTAAGACAGCAGAACATTAGTTAGGCAGTAAATGAAGGTAAGAGAGTCGCAGTATATAAAGAGTAGATACCTTAACTTCTTCTTTCTTATCTACACTCTACCTACACTCTATACACTTTCTACTTTACTTCTTTATTATTATGCCTCCTCTGCCTACGCATATTAACAACGCTAAGTTGCTAGATTTTATATATATGCTTTCTAACAACATGGCTCTATAGCCTTTCCTTACTTAGTTCTAGTGCTATAGGTGTGTAACTAAGATATCTACTAGGTCTAGCTCTAACTTTAATATTAAGTTGTTTATACAGGGTTTTAGGCGTCCTAAGAGGTACTGCATATATAAAAATAACTTTAGCATGTACAATAGATGCTTATCTAGCAATGCTAGTAGATGTGTTAAGGTAAGTTTAGGACTATGCCTAGTGCCTACCTAACACTAACCTAGATAGATTGCACCTTTCTTCTACTATGCTATTAATATGCTTAACTTCCTTATTAAGCGCGCTATCTACAAGACAAATAAGGAGACTGCTTAATAAGGCAACGCTAGGACTAAGGAGGACGTTCTAGCTATAACTTAATACTACTAGTAGACTGCTTTTAACTACGCTAAGGCCTGTTGCCTTAGTGCTGTAGTGTACAAGGCTGCAGCTAATTATTATATAAATGACTTAGGTTTAGGTCTAGTAGACTACAACAAAGCTTATTAAGTTTTATATAAGTACAACCTGCAGCGCTTTAATGTAAGTACTCTTATTCCTTTGCTCTTACTGCAGCTAACTTTGTGTAGGCAGCCATAAATACTATTAGTTAAAAGGCAGCTTCTAATATAGTTATTAACGTAGATATTAAGCGTGTGTTCTAGCAGGATAGTGCTGCTAGAAGTGTAGAAAAGTGTTAGTACTACTATAGCACTAATGTGCCCTCTACTAATAACGCCCTAGTTGCTTCTTTCTAGTAGTTAATAGTTTCTCTAACTAAGCCTGCAGCTTAGAAGACTCCTAAGCGTTGTTGTTAAGATAGCCTAGACTTCTAGCCTAGCCTTGCTAGGAGACTTTAAGGTCTTTCTTTTTATTTTAGGTTGCTTTTTAGGATAATGTGTACTAATATATCAAATGCAATAACTATATAAACCTCTATGCCTACTCTAATACTCTTAAGACCCTTGTCCCCTACCTTAGATAGTTGCTAGGCTAATCTACAGCCTTAGAACAGTAACTCTAGGTTAATATATTATCTATAGTTTTGTAGCACGCGTAAGTATTATCCTAGAAAGACTTTCTTAGACAACCCCTCTTCTACTAATATAGGTTTAGATTGCTTTAACTTATTCTAGACTTAGTCTTGCGCTTGCAAGTAGACCGCTATAGCGCACTAGCTGTTTTAAGGTATTCTTTAAGAATTTCCTTGCAGTAGTTAAGGTTCTCTAATAGCTCCTAGGTAGCTTCCTTATTTAGCTAACCTAGCTACTTTACTAGGTACTTTTGCCTACAGGCTTAAGTGTTATAGTATTACAGAATCTCTTTAACTTTATACTTCTTAGCTAGAAGAGTGTTCTCTAGAATCTGCGTAGGATCTAGCTAGAACCTCTTCTCTGCAAAGGGTTCCCTCTATAGTTTAAGTAATAATATATTAAACACTAGGTGCACTCTGTCTATTAACAGTAGTAGGTCTAGCTTATAGGCTAGCTTCTTAATCTTTTTTACAATAGTAAAGAGACCTAAGTACTAGGCGTTAAACTTCTTAGATAGTGTTGAGTTTCACACTTTAGACAAAGTCCGTAAGTGATTGTTCAATTAGGTCTTAGGGATAAGTACGTGCAGGGGTTCTTAAGGGAGTAGTTATCTAGTTAAAGACTGTAGTAACTAGGGTTGCAAGGAAGAGTATAGAGTAGACTATCTGTTTCGCAAGCAGGGTTAAGATATTCTAATAACAAAGTTAATTAACAAAGTTAAATATAAACTGTAAGGGTTATGTTTCTACAAACTATATACTTTAATAATTATAGTAGTAATATAGACTAATTAGTGTTGTGCATCCTCTAATTACACTAAGTACTAATTACACTAATTACTAATTGCACTAATTATGCTAAGCCCTAATTAGGTTACGTGTCCCCTTAGTCTCTAACTAAGTGCTAATACTGTAATTGTTACTTACTTATAATTATTGCTTACTTATTGTTCTATTGTTATAATTACTGTGCTGTAGCTACTATAATTAGACAAATCCTTCCTATATTCTGTAGATTGTAATACTATCCCCCTTCTATCTTAGCTTAGTTTCTTAAGCTTATTTATATAACGCAGGGCCCTTCCTTAATTGTTAAGCAGGTCTTAACAATGCTAAAACAACTAACTATCTTAAGTTTAGCTTACTGTTATTGTCTGTAACGTAGAGGTATAGCAAGCCGCCTACCTGAGTAAGTCGCCTACTTTTGCTAAGCTCTTACTAAACTATCCTTTACACACTAATGCCTCTACAACAACATAATATTAATGCGTTAAAGGAAGCTTAGATACAGCTTGCGCTTTAAGCTCTTAAACAAGATGTAAATCTCTTTAAGCAACACGCTGCAGCTATCTATAGAGTCCCTTAAAAGACACTAAGCAACTAACGCGTAGGACAAACTTCACAAGCTAATACTATAGCTAATTTACAGAAGCTAGACAACAGTAAGGAGGAAGTAATTGTTTAGCAGATACTTAAGCTAGATACGCAAGGATTTGCCCCTTAGCTTGCAGATATAGCTGCTATAGCTAATTCTCTACGCGTAGAGCGCAATATAGGCTATATTAGCTTAAAGTAGGCCAGCTTATTTGTTAAGCGCTAACTAGAGCTTAAAGTAAAGTTTAATTGCAAGTACAACTACAGGTAAGCTCTTTGTAAGAATGCTAGGGTTATACAAGTCTAGTTTAGCCTAGTAGAGAATGTTAAAGCTAAGTATAGCATCTAGGACAATAACACATACAACTTTAATAAGATAGGCTTTATAATAGGCTAGATATCCTAAGGAGCAGTTCTTACAGCTTTAGAACAACAAGGATAGCTAAAACAAGTCCAGCTAGGCAACTAGGAGTAGATAACAGTTATACAAGGCATTAATGCTAAAGGATAAGCTATTCTACTCTTTGTTATCTTTAAGGCGCGCTACTACCTCTCTGCCTAGTACAAAGAAGAAGACCTGCCCTAGGATTAGGTTATTAGAGTCTCTAATAACGGCTAGACTACTAACAAGCTTAGTTTTAACTAGTTAGAGCACTTTAACAAGCATATAAAGGAGCTTACTGTTAGTACCTACTACTTACTTATTATTAATAGCTATAAGAGCTATAACTCCCTAGAATTCTAGCAATACTGCAAGAATAACTAGATTGTAACCTTTTGTATGCTTCTTTACTTATTACACCTTCTATAACCTCTTAATGTAGGTTGTTTTGCCCCTTTAAAAAAGGCGTACAAGCGCTAAGCTAAATTGCTAATACGCAACTAGATTAACTATATTATAAAGACAAAGTTCCTACTATGCTTTAAAGCAGCCTACAACGCTGCAATTACTCCTAGTAATATCTAAGAAGGGTTTAGAGGCGCTAGACTAGTCCTATTTAACCTACAATAGGTTATAATAGGCCTTAATGTAAAGCTACACACTCTATCACTACAACTACTTACTAATAATAAGCCCTAGTAGTTACAAACTCTAAGTAATACCTTAGAACTTAGGACACAATTAACGCTTGTAAAGACTAAAATTTAAAGGCATGTAGATAGCTTGCCTACATTAATAGTTAAGGCGTTTAAGAAGGTGTTAAAGAGGGTTGCAATTATTGTGCATAAGCTAGTTTTAGCACAACAGGAAATTACTAAGCTTTAAGCAGCTAATAAGGCTGCTACGCAACAAAAATTATACAAAAGAAAGCAGGTTTAGTAAAAAGAGACACTAATAGTTAAGGATAGCTAATGTCTAGCAACTCTAAGGGAGTTTAGGGCGCGCAGTAATAAAAAAAGAATAAAGAAGCAGGTGCATAGTTAAGAGAGTAAGCTAACCTCAAGGCGCTGTAGAAGCTGCAAAAAGACAGGGCACAACACATAAACATGTAAGCAGGATATAAAAGAGGTCTCTAAATAATATTATATACTATAGTCTGCTATAGAGTGCTAAAGTGTAGTGCTTTAGGCTATAATAAGTTAGGTTTTAGTGTAGTCTTAGCAAAAGTAGGCAACTTAGTTAGGTAGGCAGCTTGCTATACCCCTACATTACACATTTATTAAGTCCTTTAGAAAAATTATAGTGCAGAAGTACAAAACCTATATAAAGTACAACTAAGTGTGCAAGATTTATATCTAGTCTAGGAAATATAGTAAGTGTGTTTGCTTAGAGCAACGTTATAATATAAAAGTAACTTAATCTAAGTTTAACTAACTAGTGTCTAAGAAAGAGAAGTTGTGTGTTTGTATAAAAGAAAGTTACAAAGTGTAAACTAAAGCGCTGCGTGTATCTAAAAAAGCTATAAAAGACTTGCGTGTAGCTTGTGCGCGCAAGGAGCAGTTGCAATAATAAATAGATTTGCTAGACTATTGTGCTAAGGAGGCTATCGCAGTAGAGGAGCGCAGTATTAAAGAGCAAGAGCAGTTAGAGACAGGAACTATTAAGTTAGATCTGTCTAATAAGTTCTTGTTGCTGCCTAGTACCTAGAGCGCCTTTAAAGACTAGCCCTTAGAGTACTAGGAGAGCAACGTAGTACTACCTAATTAGTCTCTTTAAATTACTTTAACAACTGCTAGTAGTTTGTAAGATGCGTAGTTAGTTCCTATATGTTTTCTAAGTTAGGGTATCCTGACTACTAGACTAGATATTTGTTCTAGCTACCTTCTTTCTAGTGTTGTATTATTTTTTCAACTTCCTATTAGTCTTTACTATTGGCTTAGTAATAGAAGTTCTTCTAGATAGGCGTTCTAGAGTTAGCTAGTTCTAACAAGGAGATGTAGAATACTAGGTAGATCTTTACATCCTTTAGCAGATTAAGTCTATAGTTAACTAGGCTTATCTGCTTAGAAATAAAAAAGAGTCTAACTTTAACGTAGTCTAGTTTTTTTGTTAGTCTTCGCGTTTAAAGGTTTTTTGTAAGGAGGTAGACTTTATCCCCTTCTTTTAGCTAAGGTGCTGTTTTTCATTTATAGTTAACATAAGAGATTGCTTGTTCTTAGGCTTTGCTAATGTTTTCTAGCGATTTTTAGTGTACTTCCTTTAGTTGAGCTACTAAGGATATTGCTAACTTAGTCTAAACAGTTGTTTCTAGGCTTTTAGTAAAGAGATTTAGGTGTCTTCTATAATTTGCAAAGAACAGCGTTGTGCCTATTACTTCTAATAATTTATTGTTATACGCAATCTATGCTATAGGTAATAGCAAAACCTAGTTGTCTTGCTGCTAGTTGCTGTATATCTATAGGTATGTTTCTATAGTCTAATTTGTTCTTTTAGTCTGTTTGTCCGTTTGCGGATAATAGGCAGTTAATAGCTTCTTCTTAGTACCTATAGCTGCTAGCAGCGTAGTCTAATAATTTAATATAAAGAGCTTATCCTAATTACTAATAATAGATTCTAGTATACTGTAGTACCTAATTATTTAATCTAAGAATACTTAAGCAAGTTGCTCCGCAGTATAATTCTAACAAAAAGGTATTATCTTAGTGTACTTAGTAAATCTGTCTACTACAACAAAGATTAAGTTGTAGACATATCCTATAACAGGGCACTTAGAAACAGGTAGCTACGTAACAAAGTCTATAGTGATATTTGTCTATAGTGCTGTTAGCAGCTCTATAGCTTCTATTTCTTTGTATTTTATGTGCATGCTGTGTTTGTTTTGCTAACAGTTAACATAGTTCTTAATATATTTAGTAATCTTGTTTTTATTATGTTCTTAAACTTGTAATATTTCTTAATAAGTTCTATTATGTGTGTGATTCTAGGTGTCTATGTAGTAGGTTATTATAATAACTAGCTATAATTTCTTCTTAAAGTTTCTTTAGTACTTGCAACAAGATGTCTTGTTCCTGCTAAACTTGCATTATATTATTATGCTGTTGCAATAGTCCTAAGGATCTATCTTTATTAATTCTAAGTATAGCGTGCTTATTAATTATCTTTATTCTTGTAAGGTTGTGTTGTTAACTAAGTGCATTAGCCCTACTATTGTTTTTTCTTAGGGTATACAGTATCTTAAACTTATATCTTCTTAATAACTCTAACTATCTAACTTGTCTTCTGTTAAGAACCTTAGTTATTGTAAAATAAACTATGTTCTTGTAGTCTATATATATAGTAAGGTCTAAGCAGCTTTCTACATAAATTCTCTAATATTCTAGAGCTAATACAATTGCTATAAGTTCCTTATTATGCATATTGTAGTTTTCTCCTAGTCCTATAAACTTTTATAAATAGTAGGTAATTAGGTGCTATAGGCTATCTTGTTCTTACGTTGCGCAAGCTCTTAATGCTAACTCTAAGGCATTAGTCTTAATCTAAAGTAGCTTTCTACTTTTAAATATAATTATTGTAAGTAGTTCTACGCATACTTGTTTAAGTAACTAGAAGGAATCTTCTTGTACTTGTTCTTATTTAAATAGAACATCCTTCTGTGTTAGATTAGTAAGTAGTAACGCTTTTGTAGAGTAGTCCTTAATAAAGCGTTAGTTAAAGTTAACAAAGCTAAAGAATTCCTAGATTTCTTTAACTATTTTTAGTGTTAGCTAATCCTTTACAACCTAAATCTTCTTTAGGCTTATCTTTACTCTATGTCTTTCTACAATATAGCTAAGGAGTTCTACTTCTTTCTTATGCTATTTGCACTTCTCTAGCTTTAGGCAGAGGTCTGCTCTTCCTAGGCAGTCTAACACTTTCTTAACATAGATTATGTGTTCTTCTAGTGTCTTACTATACACTAGAATATTATTAAGGTATACTACTATTGTTCTGTCTAAGTGCACTCTTAACATGTTGTTAATTAGAGCCTAGCATGTAGCTAGTGTATTAGTCAGCCTAAATAGCATAACTAGGTACTTGTAATAACTATAATAGGTTCTAAACGCTATCTTCTATTTCTTGCCTTCCTTTATCTGTATAAGGTTGTACGCCCTACATATATTAAGTGCAGTAAAGTACTATGCTCTGCTAAGTCTATCTTGTAACTCCTTAATGTTTAGTAGTAGGTTTTAATTCTTAATTATAATGTTATTAAGCTTTTAGTAGTTAACACATAGGCGTAGCAAGCTATCTTTCTTAGCTATAATAGTAATAAGAAATCCTGCTAAGGATTCTAATTCTCTAATAAATCCTTTCTTAAGGATTCTAATTCTCTAATAAATCCTTTCTTAAGGTTTTTCTTAATGTACTTGCGTAGTACTTTAAGTTCCTTTTCTAAGAGTCTGTATATAGGTCTAAAGGGCAGTTCCTTCCCTTCCTAGACCTTAATATTGCAGTCCTATAGTTTATGCTGTAGTAATACCTTTGCAGTCTTCTTATACTAGAAGAGTTCTATATAACTCTTATATTTGTCTAAGATGTTAAGAGGTGCACTGTTCTTCTCCTTAGCTACGCCTTTCCTATCTCCTACTATCTAGGTAGTTAGTAGCTAGCTAACTGCTCTATCTTAGCGCTTCTTATGTGTTAAAGAGATATTGTTAATCTTCTTCTTATCTACTAACTGCAGTGTACGTTGTGTAGTTATTAGTGCAGCTATGCAGTGCTTACATCTATTAAATAAGATTTATTACTTCTTCTAGTTAATGTGTAGATTATGCTCTTGTAACTATAGTAGTCCTAATATAACATTGTAGGGAGCTATTCTAAGATTGTTAAGGTCTAACTTCTCTTTATAGTTGTATATCCTTAGAGGAGTACCTTAAACTTTAAGCGTAATTCTTTCTTCCCCTAGCATTAGCTCTCTATTAGCTACTTATAATAGGTACAGTTCTTCTTTATACTATAGTTGAAGTCTAGCTTCTTCTACTGCTGTATAGGATATGTAGTTCCCCTAGGGTTCTAAGTCTAACAATGCTAATAGCTCTACTCTATTTAATGTGATAGTGAGCTTAATAAGGCGATTAGTCCTAATAACATTAATAGATTAATCCCTAGCGCTCTCTAGCGCTGTTCTAAAAAAGGCTTTGTCTTAAATTTATAGAATTCCTTAGGTCTCTAGTATTTCTTACAATCTAGGTTTAGGTAGTTCTGCTAGTACGCGTTGTAGCACTGTTAATTAACTACTAGCTGCATCTAAACAATTGCTTAAGGATCTTCTATTCTAGAAAAGTAGACTTAGCTGTGTTTGTTAATAAGGTGTTGTTTATATAGATTGTTAGTGTAGTTGTACTATTGCACACAGCAAGTAGCATAGCCTAAAAGGAACTATCTATTATTAATCTTTAAATTGTAGTAAACTATGTATAGGTTATTGCTGTAGGCTGTCTATATAAGGGTTCTATGCTTAGAATTCTATAGGTTTAGTCTGTACTAGGGCTGTAGGCTTAGTAGCAGTATTTATAGTTGTTGTTACATGTGTTTATTACTGCGCTGCATTTTCTTTTTGCACTATAGTTAGTCTTTAGCTTCTTTAAAATTCTTTAAGTCTTTATAGCAGTTAGTAATATCTTGTTTAAGTTGTCTAATAAGCCTATTAATAGTTAGGTTGTATTATCTATGTTTAGAGTCTTCTTTGTAGCAGACAAGTTCTTTACACTACTATACGTAGACTACCTTATTCTATTAATATATATGTTGTTCTCTGCAATAGTTGCGTTGCTGTTGTTAAGTGCTAATTTCTCTTACTATTAGAGGTTGTAGACTATCTAAAGGGTTGTTTATCTTGTGTTAGTAGTCTTTAGTCTCTTTATATAGTTTTCTAATGTTGTTAAGCATAGCTTGCTCTTTAGCAACAACTTCTAGTTTGTGTTTAATAACTAGAAGTTCTTTGCCTTTAAGACTAAAGTAGCTTGTTTCTTGTTATTAGAATAGGCCTTTGTGTTTTTCACTAACCTTAAGGCTCTTTTCTTCTACACAACATTCTACTGCGTAGTATTATTAGTTGCTATTAGTAAATATTACTCCTTTGCCTTCTGCAGTGTTGCAGTAAGAAGTTGCTACATAAGTTAAAGGTTTAATGCATTTATTATTGTTCTTAAGACTAGACTCTAGGTCTTCTATAAGTTGTCCTATATTATTAGTAACTACTTTCCTAGTTACTAGCATCTGCAGTATTAACTTTGCAGGTAAGAACATTAAGCTGTTAAAGAACCTTATTCTTTATCTTATAATCTCTAGCGAAGTGACCTAGTTTGCTATAGTTGTAGTAGTCCTTGCTACTGTCCTTGTTAGAGTAGTATCCTCCTTTACTATTCTTTTTATTCTAACGTCCTAGTAGCGGTCCCTTATTAAGGTTTAAGAGGTCTATAGCTTTTAGTCTAAAGTAACCACTCTGTGTGTTGTTATAGATGTGTTAGCTAGTGTTAGGCTAGTAACGTCCTTCTTGTTGCCCTTAGTTTAGGTTGTTGTGCTATAGATTACGTAGGAGCAGGTAGTTGTTTTTAATAACTACAACCTGTGCCTACAGATCTTCTTTTAGTTCTAGTTACAGTTTGTAGAGCTTAACATTAATAGATATAGACTTATTAATAAGCTTATTTAAGGTCTTAGTACTAGCGCTAGTGCGCATTAGTTCCTTCTTAACTTTTAGCTTTAATCCTTGCTTGTACATAGTTATTAACATAGTGTTGTCTTATTCTATGTTAGCAGCAAGTTGTTAGAACTTAGCAGCATAGTTAGCTGCAGATTAGGTTTGCTTAATGCGTTAGATGTTGCAACATGTAATAGTAGGTTTGTTCAAGACTCTAAAGATTAGCTTAATTATTTGTTTAAAGTTGTTCAAATTGTTAAACTATTTAGAGATGTTGACTAGATATTGATCTAACAAAGCCTTTTAGAGAAAAGGTTTAATCTATATAAAAGCGTTTCTACGCATGTAGCTAGCAGCTAACATAACATATTTGTTGTTAGGAATCTTGCTTCCTTAGAATTTAAAGAACAAGTTAAACTAGAGTAGCTAGTTGTTAAGCTTATTGCGTTCTCTATTATAGGTATCTAGTTTAGCTACGTTTATAGGGCTGTTTATAAGAAGAGCATCTATATCTACATTGCTAGAGCAAGTGCTGCTAGGAGTAGCGCAAGATTCTAAGGTACTTATCTTAGGAGTGTTTAAAATGTTAAGTCCTACACTTCAGACAAGGTCTGTAAGTAATTGTTTAATTAGGTCTTAGGGATAAGCACGTGCAGAGGTTCTTAAGGAGGTAGTTGTTTAGTTAAAGACTGTAGCGACTAGGGTTGCAAGAAAGAGTATAGAGTAGACTATCTATTTTGTAAGTATAAAGTTATAAGACTTTCTTCTTATAATCTTTATTAGATAGTTTCCTTTTTAGGAATAGTAATTACCTAAAAAGGCAACTTAAGCTATTTAGCCTAAAT
>SATY01000912.1:0-15507 GCA_004335155.1 Ascochyta viciae
AATCTATTAAGACATTTTATTAACATGTATGTTACAATTTTTTGTGCTACAAGTAGAGGGACTAGGCTTATTTTAGTTACTGCTTTTTGTTCTATACCCCTATTTGTTGTGCTTCTTTATAATAATTAAATCATACTATAGTTTATTATATATTTAGAAAGTTATTTTACTATAGTAAATAAGAATCTTTAAATTACTTACTTAATAGACTATTTTAGTGTACACTAAAAGTACTAATACTAGTACTATTATATTCTTTATAAGTGTTTTTGTTTTTATGTTATCTAGTCTACTAGATATAGAAGTGCACGGCTATATGCAGGGGTGATTTTGGTGAGGAAGTGGGCGGAAACTATGGGTGGGCGGAAAGTATATGGGCTAGCTTATGAGCTACCACAACCGTCCTCCACACAACATAGGTCTCAATCAATACCGAGACAAAATCGAAGGGACCTTTGCGAAGTGTCGCGATCTTCTCGAGCATCAGTCTCCGAATCCAAACCGTTGGACATCACTCAAGGGTTTGAGAAAAAATTGGCACAATACAATGCATCACAAAATGCTTTCAAACGATGGATTTTTGAGATAACCAGCTGGTCTATTGGTGTGGTATGCATGGTGAGTTTGAAAATCCAATCCACGAGCTCCAGGGAGACTGGTGCATGGACAGGGCGCTATCATTGGCATTCTGGCGAAGTCTCAAGACAAGCATCTCAGCCAGCAATCGCTCGCTCTGAGCATCAACAATGTCCTCTCAAAGATTGCTTCGGCGGCCTTGATCCTCCCTATATCTGAAGCAATTGGACAGCTTAAGTGGGCGTGGTTTCATGGGGGCAAGTCTAAAGAAATGATCGACTTTGAGATATTTGACACGGCATCTAGAGGAGCATGGGGATCTTTCTTGCTACTCTTTCGTACGAGAGGCAGATCCCTTGCTGCGATGGGCGCAGTATTGACTCTTCTCCTACTTGCGACCGACACATTCTTTCAGCAAGTATCGGATCTGCCTGAACGCTGGGTAGCGCAAGGTCATAATGACATCCCTCGGATCGTTCAGTACGAAGGCGACAACCAAATCACATTTCAAGACGGATATCCTCTAGAAAGTGATGAACTCAACCTTCGTCATGCCACTCTGCGATACTTCTACTACAACGGTAGCCAACCTGTTCCTTGTGGCAACGGAACAAGGCCAGATATCCCTCTCTCTTGCTCATCTAGCAGATGTGAATGGGATCCTTATGAGACACTAGAGGTCCGCAGTTCGTGCTCTGATGTTTCTGAATTGCTGACATATGTCTACCACACCACAGCATTAGACTGGCTTTCGAACCTCAAAGGCAAAGACGATGGTCATCTGAACGGTATTCTTCTTTGCAATCGCAAACGGTCTCGACGCTAACTCAAGGATCAGGAACGGCATGTGGCTATTGGTTAACCTCTACCAGCAGGGCACCAGTCCTCATGTTCGGTTCCAGAGTTGAGCCATCTCTAGACTCCTCCGCTGAAGGCGAAGCGTTGCTTTTGCGAATGCTCCCTCTCAATAGACCTACATCATTGGCTGAACGTCTAAGTGGGCTGTTATATGGCGGCTCAATCCGCTATAAGGACATTTACGCACCTTTCCCTGACACGCTTGTTGTGAGTCCAGTAGATGGAACGGCTGAAAGTGTATACAGCAAGAGACGGCCTGTTGCAAACGAATGTATACTTACCTGGTGCGTTAAGACGATCCAGTCTTCTTACTCGTGGGGAAACTATGAAGAGATTGTGACCGACACGTTCTTCAACAACACAGGACGCAAACATCTCGCACATTGGGATAGTGTTTCTCTCGTCTTCAATAGCGAAGATTCTAATTGGGTCACTTTCAGTGGCGATTACAGGATATACCCAGCCTCGATGGACCCAAATACCAACGGTTTTGGAGTTTCGAACGAGACCCACACCAGAACACAAGCACTTTCCAAAGAGGTATTCCCATCCATGATCACAGCTTTGCACCATGTTGCGCGGCCAGATTGGAGGATTCGAGTCTCATGGTGGGCGGCAAACTACATTCGTGCATACACATACTGCCCCTGGCTTGCACCTAACGATATAAACCTGTATATGGAGAGATTTGCCACGGCCATGACCGATAGTCTTCGGACACACAAAAGTGCTAAATATTTACCTGGGCGAGCGTACACACAAACGATATTTATCTCCGTCCACTGGGAATGGCTCAGTTTCCCGCTTGCGTTGCTCTTTTTCAGTTTGGCCTTCCTGGTAGCTACCATCGTGAAAACCTCGAACGGGGTGAGTGGAGCGGACGGCGATGTAGGGGTGTGGAAAACTTCAGCGATGCCAACACTGATCTACAGTCTGCCGAAGGAAGTGCGACGAGATCTGAGGCATTCAGGACCATCGAGTGGTCAGATAAAGAAGGTTAAGATAAGGCTTCTTCCAGATCAAGGCTGGAGAGTCTCTGGACACGTACACACTTCTCCAACAGCAGTGCAAAGAGAGAACTATCAGCCGTCTCCAGGATGGATATGAAGGACGTCAAATTGGTTGGAAATTGTCGAAGTTTTCCCATTTGTAAAACTACTAAGAATCGCCAACTCTACCCACTGCTTTCATGTCACTGAGTAAGTTAGCTTTCACTCAGTCTTTCCCTCTTAATGTCAACGGTCGTCAAAGGCCGCAAAGAACGCACATGACGGAGAGAGGGCCCGGGAAACACTCGTGGTGTCGATCCTATCATACAGCCTTTGTAGAAAAGTCCAGTAAGAATTTAGAAGATCAGAACTACAGAGACCTCAAGCTGATAGAATAGCAAGAAGTTCCAAATGGAGCTGGAGCGTGTCAAGACCATCAATCATATCATTCAGCTCAAGTAAAGGAGGGGATCGCCGAATGCCTTCTAGATGAGCACCGTCATGTCACACCCGCTGTTGTCGTCTAGAGGACATCAGCTATACTGCTGATCTATAATCTACCGTTGGAAGTACAGGAGAACCTGAGGGGTTTGATACAAACCTCTCAGGTTGGAGGCAGGGCGCGCAAGGTGAACATAGAATTGTGCTCAAGTCAAGGCTGGAGAGTGTCTGATCATTCGCACTTTCTGTCCGCATCAGACATAGTGCTAGATCTTCAGCTTCTTCTTGAACCGATCTGGTAGCCTACTTTACGGCAAAATAGTCTTCTCGGAAGTACAGGCTCTGCTGTGTGCGATTTCATGCAATTACGAAATGATTGTTTGACAATTCGTCAAATATACAGCATACCAAACGAGCATGCTTCGCTGGAGGAAGGCATCCTAATTCTGGTAATTGGTTTGTTGTAATTCAAAGCATGTGTGCAGTCTGGTGAATCCACTTGTGATGAGCACATGCACGCAGGCGCCAGGAGCTGTGCCGCAGCGCCAACGAACATGAAACGGCAACACCAACAAGCGTTTCGTTATCGGCATGCGGCTGCGCAATTAGATCAAGAATAGTGTCTGTGGCCCGATGATAATGTATGCACAATGAGTGTTGTACGTTTTGCGTGATTGGGCCTACTCCGTCCGTCATCCGCCTTTGCTTTGGGTACCTGAGGAAGACCGCCTTTCTTTTTTAACTTGCGATATTGGACCTCTCAGTCTTATCGTTTCGCATTCTCGTTTCTTGCACCTGATTTACTTAGAAAACCCGATTTTTAACTCCTTGCTGCACAACTGCAGATGCTTGGAGACTTTCCACCATCGTTGGGGTCACAGAGGCAACCTTCGACGTCGCCGGCGAAAATCACGACTTACGAGGAGCACGCATTTGGATCCTGCAAAGATAGCTTGAAAGATAAAAGCTCGTTGGATCTCACGCAACGAATCGAGAAGAAGCTAGCCAAGTACAATTCGTCCAACAACGTGTTGAAGAGATGGATTCTTGAGCTTGCTAGCTGGATGACCAGTGCTATATGTATGGGCGCTGTTGTTGGCATCTACGTTCGTATCAACGGCAATCTTATGGCCGACAACCAGTTCGCCATCAATTTCGCCAACGTACTCGGCAAGGTTGCTTCCGCGGCATTGATTGTACCCACCTCAGAGGCGCTCGGCCAATTAAAGTGGAATTGGTTCCACAGTTCCAAAGCCATATGGGATTTTGAGATCTTTGACAAGGCTTCACGTGGACCATGGGGCGCCGCCTTGCTCTTGTATCGGACAAAAGGTCGATCTCTGGCTGCACTTGGTGCCTTGCTGATCGTACTCCTATTGGCGATTGATACTTTCTTCCAGCAAGTCGTGGCCTTTCCAGATCGATGGTCCCCAGACAGTACTGGAAGTGAGATACCAAGGATGGTGGAGTATCACCTTTCTTACATTCCGGAGTACTACGCAGGATTCGAAACAAACTTTATGGACCAAAATCTCCGCCTAATAGCAATGCAGTATTTCACCGACAACGGAACTCAGCCTACGCCCTTTGGTAATGGAACTCGAGCGGATATTCCTCTCTCTTGCCCTGCCAACAATTGTACATGGCCAGTCTATGAGACGTTAGGTGTGTGCAGCAAATGTGCAGATATATCAAATCTGCTCGAGTATGCCTGCCTTTCCACGAGTATGGATTGGAGTTCCAGGCATATCAATTCCATTAACAAAGGAAACTATCCAAACGGAACAGCATGTGGCTACTTTCTGAATGTCAGAAGTAGCAAACCCTTACTCATGTCCGGTTATCTCGTCAACCATACCGAAGGACAATCCGAAGTAGGAGAAATCCTGTTCTCACGCACCCTGCCATTGACCGACATGCTCTACAAGACGCCTTTGCTTGGAGGATCTATCAATTTCAGAGATGTTCAGTCCTCAATCATGGATGTCCTCATAGCCTCCGCTGCAGATATCGCAGACGGTGCACATCAGAAAGTAGCACCTGTGTTACACGAGTGTATGCTTGCCTGGTGTGTGAAGACCATTAGATCTACATATGACCTGGGAAGGTACCATGAAGAAGTCATCTCTACTTTCATGAACACCACTACTGGGCCATGGCCATGGAAGCACTACGATATCCATGCAGCGGACGAAGATATGATCATGACAATCTATGCTTCGCAAGTTGTCATCACTCCACCTTCGGCAAAGCGGGTCGGGTCCGATGTTATCATCCCCAATCACACGTACCGCTTATCGAATTATACCGCGTCCAACGCGATCATGGTTTTCGACGACTACATAACCTCATCGTATACGGCTATATCACCGTTTGAGAAACCGATATTGAGATACAAGAACTACCTGGATGGTCCATCACTTCGCAAACTCACCTTTAATCCGCTACTTGCGCCCAACAATATCACCCTCCATTGGGAAAGGCTAGCAACATCCATGACCAATGCAATTCGGTCTGACGCTAGCAGTAGAGAGATGCTAAGAGGTTTAGCATTCAACAAAAACCAGTTTGTGTCGGTCCGTTGGGAATGGCTCATTTTTCCTTTTGCTCTTCTTATTCTAAGCCTCATATTTCTAGTGTCAACAATAATCAAAACATCAGAAAACTCCGGCGCGGTATGGAAAACATCAACAATGCCTACACTTATTTACAGTCTACCTGAAGAGGCGCGGGGCAAATTCGTGGCTTCAGACACATGGAGCAGCTCGCATGAAGAGACAAAAAAGGTACGCATAAAGTTACTACCAAATCAGGGCTGGAGGCTCTCTGGTCAACCCCTGTTGAAGTCACCACTCCTCGTCGCAGGGAAGGACCAGCCACCACCTGGGTGGATATAAAGTGACCTGAATTGGTCTGAATACAGATAAATATCTTCGCAACGTGCTCGTCTTTCAAAGCATCTTCGTCTTTGTCTTCCATCTGTGACTTTTCACAGCAAGCTTTCTTATCGTTTGGATTGTTTGCGGTAATGACGAGGTACCACACTTTTTGCATGGTGTTTCTATTGTTCACGAAACCTATCCGAATCGAGGTTAGACCCACCCAGTCTTATGTATGTAGCCGCTAGGTTGCTGTGCCGCAGCGCCAACAACAACATCGCGATGACAGCCTAGCGCTGCTAAGCATTGCAACGAGAAATACCGCACTAGGCGAAAACCGAATATCAACGAGCGCTTATAAACAACGCTTTCACCATGGGATAATCTTAATCAAGCCAAGAGATATTGCTGTTGTCTTACGGATATCCCAATTTACCTCACCTACCTTATCAGTCGCTCTCTACGTAGATTCCGTTTTGAGACTTCAATCTCAGCCGTGAGATTTTCCCGCCTGGATTCATGCCACAGGGGCTGAAATCGACGACAAAGCGTCCAACGGACACCACCTCGATACATTCTGCTGATTTCGCCTCTGAAGAAAAGACATCGCTAGACTTCACGCAAAGAATGAAACGCAAGCTGGCTGAATATAATGCATAGGAAGATATATGGAGAAGGTGGCTATGCGAAATTACGTGCTGGTTGATCAGCGCAACCAGCCTAGGAGCCATTATATCGGCATCTGTGCCCGTATCAGCAACAAGCGATTGGCAGATTGGAACATGCTGCTCACTTTTGCGAACATCCTCGGCAAGTTCGCATCCGCAGGTTTGATAGTGCACACAACAGAAGTCTTAGGCCAGCTCAAATGAAATTGATTTAACGACTCATCCAAAGCCATATGGGACTACGATGTCTTCGACAAAGCTACTCACTGACCATGGTGCGCTGCGATGTTGTTTTCTTTAGAACGAATGGGCGCTCATTAGCGGCTCTAGGAGCTCTGTTGATCGTTTTTTAGCTCGCCATCGACACATTCCTGCAGCAGGTCGTCACTCTGCCTGATGTTTGGTCTTTACAAAGCACGCACGGTGAAGTCCCACAGACAGTTCAATACACCACAGATCCCTGGCGGGTTACCAGCGAAAGAATGGCGCTTTCCGCAGGGGACAAGGATGTTAGGCTTCTTGCGCGGAAATACTTCTACGGCAACGGCACTCAGCCTATACCATTTGGTAGTGGGGTCAGACCGGACATACCTCTCGTAAGCTAGACACATCCATCTATTTTATCGGTTTTCAATCTCACAGCATTGACTGACCGCCTCTTCCTAGTCTTGCCCGACAAATAACTGCACTTGGCCTGTGTACGAGACCTTTGGGGTCTGCAGCAAATGTACAGACATCTCTAGCTATCTTACATATGACTGTGTCGAGGGCCGATTGGACTGGGCTTCCAACCTACCTGGAGGCGAATTTGGCATTGAACACACTTACCCGAACGCGATTATGTGCGGCTACTTCTTCAACACTAGCAATGATATCGCAGTGATGATGGCCGGCTACGCCATTGACCGCACCACCACCGCTCCAAACGGGGCCCTTATCATGAGAACATTGCCAGGACTTTCGATACACGAGAAGAAACCCTTATTTGCCAACGGATCCATCAATTTTCCGCACATCCGCAACCCGATCATAAATGTGCTGATCGCTTCTTCGGCAGATGGCGCAGTGGCTTCTGTGTACAGGAAAGAGCCCCCAATTGCACACGGGTGCGTCTTGTCATGGTGTGTCCAGACCATCAAATCCTTATACTACGAGGGGACCTATCATGAGGAGACTATGCAAACGCGCACAAACACTACGGTAACGCAGAACCTTTGGGCGACCAAGCAGATCGTAACCGCATTCCAAAACGGCACTGAGATCGATTATACGGAGACGTCATCATCAAGATCTTAGATGGGAGAGTCACTCAACGGCAAGATAAGCGACTTTGGCTTGTCCAATGACTCTGTCTACGCTCAAATGATGCCGTTCGACGACATGTTTCCTGCCTACTACACGATCAATCCAAACAAGACTGAGCCCGTGATGCGATACTACACTTGGAGACAAGGTCCAGCCTACAACCGACCGCTCGGCTTTAATCCATGGCTTGCTCCGAACAACATAACCCGTGACATGGAAAGACTGGCAACCGCAATGACAAATTTGTATCGATCAGTCGGTACTTCGAACGAGGTGGTGTCTGGTTCTCCATACACTCGGGAAGTGTTCATCCATGTGCAATGGGAATGGCTTATCTTCCCGATCATCCTCTTGCTCTTTAGCCTCGTTTCCTCTTTGTAACTATCATGGAGACATCGAATGGGTCGACAGAGATGTGGAAGACGTCCGCCATGCCGACCCTCATCTACGGCCTCCCCAAGGGAATGCAGGCGCAGCTGAACGCAACCACAACGTGGAACCACCCCAATGCTGAAACGAAGAGACTACGCGTCAAGCTATCGACCCGTGCTGGCTGGCGAGTGTCGGGCCAGAGCTTCTTGCGGTCATCATCAGTGCTTCCGGTGCGCAAGAATCAGCCACCGCCTGGGTAAATGTGAATATGAGGTGTAGATATAGTCAAACTTGAGGTAATTGTTCCTGGTGATGGATACATACTGCGCACTTCTTTCCGCTTCACAAGCCTATGTTTTCTTCTTCTCCGACATACATGCCTCGACTTCGTCTACTACGAATCTGAATACTCGAGCTGCTCCAACGAGCGACACCCAGCCTGCTGTACATCTCCAGGCGACAGTTCAGATCAGACGTCGAACTGGCCGTAGGCGACGCTCACAAACGTCTTCTCCTATCTTTGCATGCTACAAACGCTTCATCCCCGCTTCGTCATTTGTACAGAAGCCATAACGGCAGGAGCTTGCTTGTATCCTTGCAGCAGATTCATGATGCTTATGGTGGGCTACTCCGTGCGTGTTCGTAGGAACAGGCCCGTTCGTCTTTCCCGGGGTGAGCCTTGGCATTAAAACAGACTCTGACGTAGTAGCATGTGAGACTGTAGCCTTGCCAGGGCGATGTTTTCCAGGCGGGTGTGGATAGGAATGCAACCATCGTCTCTCGGGATGTTCCACTCTTGGTTGCAGAGTCGCTCACACAAGCCTCCCAATCAGCAAACTCCCATCGCTCTCACTAGCCACGAGGCCTTCGTTTCCATACACTGTGTATGCCGGCTTTGGTAGCATGGGGCTGTCGCTCGTCCAACTGTCCTGACTCGTATGCCTCGCCTCTGACGTCATATTCATTTCCTGTTCGACATGTATCTCGGGGACGACATTCCTTTTTCTGCCTGTCGCAAAAGGGTTAAGAAAGCGCGACTTGACCGCGCTCGGTTCCGGTGCAGAAACCTTTGGCAGACTAGGTGGTGCCTCGAGCGAGGTGCATTCAATAAATTCATCGCCACGGGACGAGTGCGAGTGCTTCCGTACGTCGTGGCCGCTGCTCATGCCGACGTTCGATCCGCGATGCACGGTACCGTTTGCGGAGCTGAACTTGCGATGTACGATGTCGTCAAGTACGGATTTAAAATCGTCGAGGAAGATGGTATCGGAGGCGCACTTGAAAACGAGTGCGAACCGCCAGTACGGGTTTATCCCACTGCTAGCTGTCACGCGGGCGGCGGAGATGGCGGCGTCAGTAAGGAGGAAGGCTATGGAAAGGAACTAGTCGTTGTCAGCAGCTGAGTAGCATGTGAAAAGATGAGGCGCATACCATGCACAACATCATGATGCCGAATCTCGAATTGATGCGGATCAAGGCCCAGATCTTAAATCCATACGTCTTCTTGATCGCGTCGATCAACTTCCAGGTTGTGAAGATCCACCAAGGATCGCGCACTAAAGCTTCCCAAGGACGCATACGGACATTGGCATCTGAGCCAAGTCCGTTAAAGTAGGAGAAGTTAGACCAGGCTTCGGCAACCCAGAAAGGCTGCACACAGAGCAGGGTGATAATGAACAAGCGTGACCCCCATTGAGGAAGGAAGGGTCTGATCTTAAGCCAGGCGACAACGTTGTGGAGGAAGTATGAGATGAACAGCAGAGTTGCTGTCGCCGAGAGGTACCAGCCATAGTAGGGATCTTTGACAAATATGAAGGTTCCGTGCCAGAGGGCGAGAACTAGCTGCGACTGATTAGCACGTGCGCTTGGTTGACGACACTGGTTGGGAGTTTACCTCAAGCAAGATGAGCTTGTGCAGCCATATGCCAGACCTGTAGTTGCAGAACACGATCAGGATCAAGATGACCAGGCTTCCGACGTTGTAGCCTTGCGCCCATGCTTCCAGAAACCCTCCTTCTGTTGACAGGCTCGATCGCATGGGCGGCGACGTCCGTGTCGAGGCCTCCGGAATAGGCCGCGGAACACGTTGATGCAGGATTGACAAGGTGGACATGGTGAAAGGAGCCATGGCTGATGCGGTTTACATTTCAAGCTGTCGTCGAAGACTAGAGGGTTTTCCAAAACATAACATGGGGCTGTGGAGCGCATGTAAATGCCCGGACGTTGATGAATTGCCGGTCAGACGAGAGGGACGCAGGGCAAGACAGGGTTTCGCAACGCTGACGGTGGCGCAAAAGGACGAAGACATGGGAAGTGTCGGTGTGGGGGATGATGCCTCATTTAACCCAGCACACGACGCTGACGTTGCCAGTCGCGGACCTTCGCAGTGGTATGATAGACGGTCCAATAGCCCGAGTGGCTCGGTGATTGCTACGACCAAGGCGGCCTGTCGGCCAAGGCGAAGCTGTCATGATGCTTACCGCGGCGACGATCTGCGCTTTGCCTTGGTCCCCCTTTGGAGGCTCCGGGAACAGCAAATGCGCTTCCTGGAGGCCGCATCGCGTTTAGTCAACACGACCGATCCTGTCAAAGCGCCCTTACCCAGTCACGTGGGTGTTTGGAACGCGCAACGGGTCAAGCAGTCGCGTTCGCAGAAAGCGTCGACCGCTGGTGATCGGCGGTGGCTTGCAGGATGATGTGGGTGGATTGCCTGTACTGCAACCCTCCACAACTCGTGTCAGGACCTCACCCACCGATCGACTGTCTGTTGCAGTATTCTCCGGTCAGCTCCTTTGATGTTGACTGGTTTCGCAATTTGTGTCTGAGGTAAGCAACCATAGTCGTGCAAGGATCAAGTGATGTGAATGCTGGCAGGCGAGCGTGGCTTTGGACTGCATTCGCCCGCTTGATGACGTCTCGGTCGCGTACGGAGAGTGGAGCCCTGGCCAGTGCGGTCGCGCTTCCATCCTAAGTATTGTACTGGGCATCTACCGTCTGATGTTCTTTGTACAAAGTACTACACCAGCACAATGTCGCAGACACTCACACCACGCATAGCACTTTGCTTGAGCTCAAGAAGCTCGTCGACTGCCTCTGCGCGATGGATTGAGTCGCCGTGTCGTAACTTGTGAGGAGCATGTCTGAATGTTCCCATCATCCATAGCTCACACCACCCAGCTGTGCTTTCCACGCTTCCTCCCCACTATGCGCCCCCAGGACGCTGCGAAGCTTCTCCAAGTTTCCGCCTCTATGGAAGAAGGCCGGCAAAGCCAACAAGTCACATGCCAAAACCGATTCGAGCCCGCCCGTTGGCCAGGCCGGCGAACCCACGCCCACCGACGACATCTACGACATGGCCGAGCTCGAGGCTTCGATTCTGAAGGCGATTGAGAAGCTCACACACGATCTTGGTCAGCTGAGGAGCGGAGGCCGGTTGAACCCGGACATTGTCGAGAACCTGAAGGTGCAGCTCGGCACAGCAGGACAGGGCAAGGAGACGGTACGGCTGGGCGACATTGCACAGGTAGTCCCACGAGGGAGAGTCCTGAACATCATCTGTGGAGACGATGCAGTAAGTGCGACTGACGCTTATGAAACGCGACTGCTGACACCGCGCAGCACATCAAGCCCGTCACCACCGCCATCGCCGCCTCGCCCCACTCCCTCACGCCGCTTGCGCCCGAGCAAAACAACCCTCTCACCATCCAGGTGCCCCTCCCACCACCCACCGGCGACACGCGCCGCGACGCCATCGAGGCGGCGAAGAAGGCGGCGGAGAAGGCCGACGCCATGGTGCAGCGCGCACGACAGGAACACAACAAGCTGGTCAGGAAGTACGAGGTCAACCGGGAGGTGCGTCCGGACGATGTGCAGAAGTCGAAGAAGCGCATGGAGGAGGTGGTCAAGAAGGGCCACGACGAGGTCAAGCGCATCACCGATGGAGCGAAGAAGGTGCTGGAGAGCCAGTAGAGGTCTTCTTGCGTGTGCATATCAAAGAACAGTCAAGCCTCCCATGTAAGAATAGATCATGCTCGTTAGGCACGGACACAAAAGAGATTCTGCACCAGCCCATCACGGCTGTTACCACGCACCTATCTTTCTCCTCAAACCAATCTGCCTCATGCTTACCGTACAGCAACATCGATCTTGCGAAGCCTGATCACGCAAGAAGCACAGCCTACCCAAGGCGTTTTTTGCTTCTATGTGAGAGTGGGGGAATTGCATATCTGGAGAGGGGGTGTTTTCATAGGTGAATCTGCACACTCGTTACTTTCATCCTTGGTGCTGGAGAGAACGCTGGTAAGCGTGGAGGGTGAACTTTGTATGCAACCAACAAGTAGATGCTATCGTCTAGTGCTGTAACGAACCATTTCCCCGAGCCTTCACCACCTCCAACTTCGTCTCCATCAGGTGCTCTGATAACCCCTAAACTCTGCTTCTTCGTCTTCCTCATTGGGCCCTTCATCGTGCTCCTCGCTCTCTTCGTCAAACACCATGCCAGACAGACCCTCCCTTTCGTCTCCAATAAGCGGCGCCCTTTCGCCTTCCTTCCTCGAGAAGTGGCCACCAAGACTGATCGCTAGCGTGCTCAGACCATGGAACAGCGTGCTGCCCAGGACAATGAAGCACACAATGGGCCAGATCAGCGTGATGGTCCTCTGCCGCTTGGGATCCAAATCGGTAGGAGGATGCGGCAAGGGTAGCGAAGTGTCGGTCTCGAGCTGAGCCCTGGCCTCAATGGCCAGGAAGAGTGCGCCGACACCCATGGGTCCAAAGTGGCCGATGAACAGGGCTTCCGTCGTGGTGCAGACGTTGGGCAGCATCTTCGCCTTGTAAAAAGCAAAGACAATGGGTATGCGACGGAAAAGAAGGATGAGCGCCAGCGCGCCGATCAGTTTACCGGGCGTGATGGAGTCGAGCTTGTTGAAGGACTCCCAAGGGATCATGGCGCCGAAGAAGACGAAGAGAGCCGAGTTGAGCATGAGGTCTATGACGACCGGCAGTCTTGTGTCTGCTGTCGGAGAGTTGCCCCCGTGTGCAAAACCCCGGCCAGCGCAGAAAGCGACAAGAAAGTCATCGACACCGAGGGTGGATGCGAGGCCGATGGAGAAAATGGCTAGGAGCAAGTAAAACGCCAGGTACGAAGCCTTGCCCATCATCTCACGCTTGTGCGAGATGTGGTAGAGCGAATTGAACGCATGGCCAAGGATGATGCCGATGATGACGCCGACTACGCATTGATAGAGGACCGTGATCAGGAACCACTCCTTGAAGATGTCACCACGTGTGGCCTTGGTCAGAATGTTGAGACCTAGGAACAAGAAGGGAAACGAGACGCCATCGTTCACACCACTCTCGGCGCTCAGCATGTCTCTGATACGCTTGGGCACTCGGGTACTGAATTGACTGTTGGACAAGACCGAGGCAGCCAGAACGGGATCTGTAGGGGTAAGGCAGGCGGAGATGGTCAGCGCGGATGCAAAGTCTGTATCGAAGATGAGCATGATGAAGAGCGCTCCCATGAGCCAGCCAAAAGTCATGACGGGGCCAAGGAGGACCAAAAGCCCCCTCCACTTCTTTTTGAGGTAGCCGTTGGGTAGTTCCAGGCCAACGGCAAAACACTGAACACCGACAACAATGCGCGTAAACTCCTGGATAACCGGGTCTTGGAACCCCCAAGCGTACGGCTTCAGCCATGCCAGGCCTTGGGGTCCTACAATGATTCCAAAGATGGTGGCCAGAGGGGGTTCAGACAGATGTAGCCTATTCCTGATCATGAGCGAGAAGAGCGCGTACATGAGCAGGAAAGACGCGAGGATCAGATACGACAGGTGCGGCCCAGTGGGCTCGAGTTGCGACCACATGGCGCTGAACACGGCGATATTGGTCGGAGGGATGTGGTGATGCGCGACAAGGGCCGAAGTCTAGTTACAATGACCGCAAAAACAGGCGCGCGCTGTTGAGGGCCTGGGGCTCAGCACAAGTAAAGCAAACACGAGTGGATGAAATCTTCAGGCGGCGATATTCATGACAGCAGCGTAAGAGGAGGAAAAAAGACTGGGGTGGGGCGGTTGGGAGGTCGAGGTATAGGGCACGAAGAAACAAGCCTTCTTACAGAACGGGCGATCAGGGTTATCGATGACGGCACGTCCCGATACGGCAGCCACGCTAGTCGACGTTCCACTGGATTGGGACCCTAGCCTGCACGTAACTGGATCCTTCTGTAAGCCATGTCAGACCCCACGTCCAAGTGATTCGTGGCTCTGGTACCTGCTTCATGATTGAACGAGCCTATGCATTTGTATTATGGAGTCGCTGCATGTATAGCACGTGACTACGTGATTGCTACCTTTTGTATCAAGCGCCGTGCTGTCGCCCTGAAGTAGGCCCCCAAACGCCCGTCCGCCGATAATGCAACTCAGTCTGTCCGCGAATGTGCGGATGATGTGGTGATTAGAAATACAGGATACGAATCCAACGAAGGAATGCAAATCTGAAGCGTCGGGGCGGCTATATGTCGTCCGGCGGGGAGTTGAAGAAGGAGACTCGTAATCGATGCAGCTGTAGCGGGTTAGCGGGTGCATGCCATAGAAAGAGCGAGGGCGTAGGTACCGATGGCAGCTTGGGGATGACGACGGCTATCGTGGCTAGACAGTTGACGATGAAATAAGTGCTATCGTAATGCGTGTAATGTGTGCTAACCAGAAATAGCGCAATGGGGACGAAGAGCAAGAACTTCTTTGCCGGGGTGTACTGGTCGCCGTTGTCAATCTGCTCCCACATGTTGAGGTTGTCGTAGGCGCCCGAGTTGAAGTCGAAGGGGACACCGCGGACGTAGTGGAACATGAGGTAGGAGCCGGCCATGTACGAGAGGTTGACGAGCGTCCAGGACGTCTCCTGCGACATGCCTGGGATGATGTCGAAGAGGATCTTGCCGATGAAGATGAGGACGAAGTGGATGATCCAGGCGCCTGGATTTGCAAGTTAGCCTTCCCTTTCTTCCTTTCTTCCTTTCTTTTTTTCCTTGTTTCTCGCTCTCTCTCTCTCTCTGTTTCCCCCCCTCTGTGTGTAGAGACTCACCCTTTGCATTCACCCACTCGGCGTTGAGGTTGGGCAGGGCGGCCTGGTCGCTCAGCTGCTCGAGGGACTCGGGTGGTTCTTTGTAGACAAGACTACTGCTACGCCGCCTCCGGGCCTCCTTTGCGTCGAGGGACATGTTGCCGTTGGGGGAGCGGTCGGGGCTCAGTCGGTGGGGCCGGGGGTCGCCAGCGAAGCTCAGGCGGGAGGTGCGATTGAGGAGTATGGGTGACAGTTTGGCGGTTTGGGGGGGGATGTTGGGCAGGCGGTGGGAGGGGACACGGAGGGAGGGGCTGCTCAGGCCGAGGACGGGCAGCAGAGTAGCGCTGGGGGGGGGGGGGG
>SATY01000913.1:0-15507 GCA_004335155.1 Ascochyta viciae
ACTTACAGGAAAGGCTAGGCTGTCTCCTAACATAGCTTTCTAGTATATGTTAGTTAATACTGTCTAACTGTACTATAAGGCAGAGTATGTTCGCAAGCTAGGTTATATACAGCCTTATTATAGGAAATGCTAGGCTGTCTCCTAATATAGCTTTCTAGTATATGTTAGTTAATATTGTCTAACTATACTGTAAGGCAGAGTATGTTCGTGAGCTAGGTTATATGCAGCCTTATTACAGGAAATACTAGGCTGTCTTCTAATATAGCTTTCTAGTATATGTTAATTAATACTATCTAACTATACTGTAAGGCAGAGTATGTTTACAAGCTAGGTTGCGTGTAATATATACTATAGGAAACTTAGTAAGCTTGTGCTAAAGGGTTATGTATTCTTATATAGGTTTTAATCTATGTTAGCCTACAGTACAGTTAATAGTCTTGTTAGTTCTCTTATAATTAGTGTAGATAGATATGTAAGCCTAAACCTATAGTGTATATCTAGTTAGTTGTCTTCTGCCTTAATTATATTAATCCTGTTGTATATTGTATTACACTCTATAATCTTCTTATACTAATTAGAGGGCTTAACATAGACCTACTTTACTAAGTTTACTATTTTATTATTATTACCTCTATTATTATAGTCTCTGCGCTGGAGTATGTTATATCTAGCTTAGCAACGCTGTCTTTTTTGTTACCTATAGAACTACTAGTGATTATGTATAGTATAGTAGGGGTGAATAGTCTATGTAGCTACGTCCCTAGAGAGCCTTAGTTGAAATAATAGTATATTTGTTCTACCTAGCCACAACTAAGATGTGCAGTTACTTGTTAACCACTAAACTAGCCCTAAGGTTGTTAAAGGCATTAATTAGCAAGATAAGTAAGTATTCTAATATAAGGAATCTTATGTATTTAAATAGTTTGTATAGCTAATAGCTGCGCAGAAATCGCTGCTAGCAGTAATTAAAACATTAATCTCTTCTCTAATTGTTAAGGCTTAGCCTATGTTATCCCTAGTATACCTAACGCTATACTCGCTGCCCTAGCAAGTTGTAAAGCACTCTCTTAGTAAGGAGACTACTAAGGATAAACGCAAGCTGCTTATTAAGAATTATAAGTCTAATAATAGCTTATTGCTAAGGTTAAGGCTCTGCTAGATAGTAAAGGAGCATAGTGACAACCTGCTGTTAATGCAAGCTAAATATTAGACTTAGGAGAAGAATTTGCGCAGTCTTTAGGCGCACTAGAAGAACCTAACAGATAACGCAAGATAGTGACTAGGAGTAGAGATTAACAAGCGCAAGGAGAAAGAGAATAAGTTAGCAGAGCTTTGTATAGATTTTAAGGTATTAAAGTAGAATCTATTACATCTATTAGCAATAAATAAACTAGTAAAACGTTGGCGCAGTTGTCCTGCCTACTTAACTAGCTTAAACAGGAAGCTACTTGCTCTAAAGAGCTAAGGCGTGCGCGCACAGAGGGAGCCTAGCATTAAATTATAGCACTAGCGCATAGCTAAGGAAGAGATACTTTGCATAGCAGCTAGCCTTACATGTAACTAGACTTTTACTTAAACACTGTTAGGCTGTAGGCGCTCCTATTTTGCTATATCTGTTCTATAGAAAATAGTTGCACAATAGCACAAGAAGGTTTAATCTTACTATAAGGCATAGTATGTCTAGCAACTGCTACTAACATTAAGTAAGATAAATATGCATATAACTCTTTGTGCTTCCTAAGGTAATAGAATCTCTTTGTATCTACATATTAATTCTGCATAGTTACACTAGCAGATCTGTAATACAGATCTGTAATTATATAAGTAAAGGCTACTAGACATAGATCTATAGTCTAAAGTGCTTACTCTTTAAATCTGTACTGTTAATTATAGTAAGTCCTATATCTATTTAAAGTAAAAGAGAGTACCTGCGTAAGGCACGTGTGTTACTACATACCTACTACTATTATATACTAGGCTAATATTAACTCTACTGTCTAAATACACCTAACAACTATTATTCCTATACTATACAAAGACACAACAACGCTCTCTTGCTATAGCAGACCTAGCTAAGCAACTTAACTTCTCTAGTGCGCTAACTATAACTAATAGTTACCTAGCGCTCTGCATAGGCTCTAGAACGCAGCAGGGCACTTAATATATATATACTAAACACATATTGTTATACTACTACGCTACTAGAGACATGCTAAGGGCTATTGTTGCTAAAGCAGTTAAGTACCTTCTCTTAGACAATAAGCTCTTAGAAGGCGTACTAAGCGCTAGTAACAACCTAGCCTAGAAGACTGCTTAATCTGCACTGCTAAGGTAGCTAGTGCAGACTTCTTTATAGAACACAGACAAACTGTTTAGTAATAGCAATAAGATAGTACCCTATAAAGTGAGGAAAGAAGCAATGCTGCGTATTACTTATAATGCTTAAGAAGAGCTTAAGATTAACAGCAGTGTATACAGTCTCAACCTACTAATTAAGCAGGAACATAGAAACAACTAGTTTCTCTATAGTTGTAGTGCAACATTCTTGCCTGCCTACTTAGCTATAAGCATCGCAGCAAGCTAGATATAGTACCTAGGCATAAGCAACGCTATGCCTTTTATTATAAGCATCTATTTGTTAAACATCTCCTTTAGTTGTGCTAATAGCAAGGTAATTAAGCGCGTTACTATAAAGAACGCACTTGCCCCTAATACATTTGTAAACAGAGCAAAGATAATAACTTTAATAGACATTAACTATAATTAGTTGCAAGCTGCAGCTGCAACTGCAGTTGCTATAGATAAGAAGGACATATTGCTAACCTTTAATAGCAACAGCATTAGGAACTAACATAAACTTAAGGCAGCTGTTAACAACTTTGCAAATAGTATCTATTAAGGCAATAACTTTAATATTGCTGTACTAGCAGCAAACACTTACTCTAAGCAAGGCTAGCTAGGTATGTAGACATTTTCTTTAGACTATTAGCTATAGTACAACGCTAACGTGTGCATAGAAACATGCGCAAGTCCTTAAACTCTAACAAATGCAAGAGCCCTTAGTCTGCCTAGCAATAGATACTTTACTAAAACTCCTATTAACATTAAAGAGCATAGCGAATACAGCTTTAAGGAAGTCACAACTAGCAATAGCAAGCCTAATAGAGAGAACGCTAGTAGAGAGACTGCTAGTAGAGAGACTGCTAGTAGAAGTAACTTGCCTGCTTAAGAGGAAACTGCGACCTAGCAGAAAAAGAAAGGAAAGGCACAGCTTACAACACTATCTAGGCATTTAGATACACTACAACTACTAACACTAGAGCAGGACCTATTAGTCTAGTATAGTAACCTGCTAGTTATAGCAGACGCGCCTAATTATCTTATTAATAGAGACAACAGAGACAATAACAAAGACTAGGCAGATAAAATCCTTAAATTATAAGTACACTCTACTGTTAGTATAGTATAATTCTAACACTAAAAGTATACAGAAGAATCTAAACAGCTTAGATACTAGGTTTAAGGCAATGTAAGTAAGTCTAGAGGAGTAGCTAAGCGCTTTAAACACCTTTAGTGTCTCTATAAAACAACTGCGCAAACAACATACTTCTAAAGAGCATTTTATTCTAGTAAACCTAACCTTAGGCTTTAACTCTAACCTTAAGCTTATAGCTTATTAAGTGATTAGCGCTAACATTATCTATAATATAAACTTTAGCACAAGCACAGCTGTGTTAAGCAAGACTACATAGAGATAGGTAAAACTATCTAGATTATCTGCGTATTTATAATAAACCTTATTCTTACTTATAAATGCTATAAGAGTTCTACTCTGCTACCTACTTAGTGTATGCGCCTTAACTTAGACAGCTTATTTAAGAGCTAATTGCTACAGATTAGGGCAACGTTCCTGTTAGCCTACTTAAACAGCGTTAAGCTATAGCTGCAAGATTAGGTAAAGGTCTTCTATAATAGACCTATCATTAACTAGGCGCCCTTAAACTAGTGCCTAAAGATGATTATTCTGTATAAAACTAGCAAGAAGCTCTGTTAGATCTATAGTAGAGAAGCTAACAGGCTATACTTTAAACTTACTATAGTAGATCTTGTTGCAATGTTACTACGTCCTAACTAGGACAAAGCATGCGCTGCTTACAGCTTCCTATTAGATCTATTAGATAGAAAATTTGGGCCTAACGTTACTTACACATAACCTAGTGCCTAGCCTAACCTCCTAGATGCTACAACAAGCTAACTAAGCCTAACTAGCGTTAAGTATTTTATTGTATCTACTAACAAGAGTTAGCAGAGCTAAGTATACAACATAGTTACTACAAACTTTAAGGGTATTATTAAACCAGATGTAAACATTAAGAAAACATTCTATACGCATGTCAAAAAGCTTAGAGATAACATTGCGGCCTGTTAAAAGGCTATCCACTAAAATATAAAGAATAGTAGAGATAGTACACAAAGCAATTAGGCTATATAGAAAGCTACTTAGATTAACTACAAAGGAGACCTAAAGACTATAATAATAGTCTGTAATCTTATGTACTTAGCATAGGTAATCTGCAATAAAATTTACTTAGCTAGTAGCAAGAATACTATAACCTATATAGGTATTATTAACCCTTTTATTTACAGTATTAAAGACCTAGCACTGCATCTAGCCTTTACTGCAATTACAGGCTTAGCTATAGCTAATAGCATAGTTACTGTGCTAGTGTTTAGGCTTAAGGCTCTAAGACACACAGATCTAGAATAGTAGAAGTTGCTAGATAGGGCTATCTAACTCTTCTAGAAGCGCAACCTAAAGGAGACACTTAAGGTTTAGAAGGATTTTAAAAAGACTTCTATAAGAAACAGCAACCTGTTAATAGCAGAGAGGATTAAGAGGGACCTACAGATGCAGGAGGTTCTTAAGATTATTACAGAGATTATTAGAGCTTACTTTATTAGGCGCAACTACAATTTAGTTAACAGATAGGGTTAAAAGCTAAACTTAATAAACTACACCCTAAAGAGTTAGTATGTCTCTGTTGCCTACTAGGAAGTATATTACAAAAAGCTTAGAAATGTAGAGCAGACTATTCTTACGCAGATTAAGATAATTAATAATAAGGCGCTTAAGGAATAGCAAATGCTTAGTAGTAAGAGTTTAGAAAAACCTAAACCTAAACCTTAGTCTGCTTTGCGCGTAGACCCTTAAAGTTACTAGAAGGCTAAGATCCTATTAAGCTTCCTAAATTTCCTTAACGCAATATACAAATACTAGGATAACTATCTAGATAAAGAACTACTTATTAGTGTAGCAACAACATAGGGTAATAACCTTAGCAAGACTAATCTCTAGCTAAATAAAATACTTAAGAACTCTACTAAGATCCTTAGGTTAATTATCTTTTAGGCTATTAATAAGATCTGCAAGGGCTTAGCTAAAATAGATCACATATTACATATAGCAAGAATAACAGGACATAAGAAGACTACAGCCCTAGACCTAAGGAAGGATTAATTAGACTGTTAACCTATTACCTTTTAAAGTAAGTATTACATTGCGTTAAACATGCAGTTGTGCAAAGCAATTATATATGTAGTAAGTTATATATCTAACTATTACTTATACTCTTAGTAATAGTACTAACATACTTGTAGAGAATAGTTAAGGAGTTTAGACAAGCTATAATCGCCTAGGTAGGTAAGCGTGTAGATAAGAACTTAGAAGTGTTAAAGTAGCGTAACTACTACAACACTAAAACTAAGAAAGTTAATAACTAAGTCTAGTACATAGTAGCTAGACTAAAGATAGTCTGTTAGTCTATTAATCTTGTTAAGGGTTATGTCTTTAAAGGTCTGGAACTGTATAGTATTAACGCTAAGGCTAAAAAGTACAGGTACTGTAGCTATTAAATTAGCTAAGTGGCGCTAGAGGTTGTGCTTAACTACCTAGTACACTTAGGATTATATGTAGAGGAGTTAACATACAAGAGGAACATAGTAAAGAATAAATTTGTAGAATAGTGCTATTCTACACAGCTTAATAAGATTAAGGAATTAGCTTCTGCTATAGCAGACAAGGAGGTTTAAATCACTAACAGCGCTGTTAACTTAAATAGAATAGGAACAGTGCATAGACACAAATCTAATGTCTTACACAAGTAGACTACAAGTAGCTACCTAATAAGAATACAAGATGTATTTAAACTGCTGCCTTTACAAGTAAGTTAAAGACCTAAGTTATTGTTGTCTCTGTAGTTCCTATACTCCTGCTATAGTACACTAACAGTTTGTTTGCATATGTTATACTCTTAACCTAACATAGCCGCAGCATATCTAGTAAAGAAATATTAGAGTAGCTATTTATATTCCTAGATACTAGCAAACATAGCTTTCTACTTAATGTTTAGCTTTTTAAACAGCACTTAAAGGAAGGTTGTGCTAACAATTAATAAATAGGCAATGCGGAACGCTCTATACTATGCTAATAGTATGTTTTAGAGTACTTATCTTACTACATAGTCTACACAAGTTTCACTATACTGTGCATGCTCTCTTATCTTTACCTTAAATATCCTTACGTTACAGAGGGGCCTGTCTAGCAGCTACCTATAACAAATAAGCCTCTACCTGCCTTTCTTTCTAACACCTGCAAACTGCCTCTGTTATCTTTGCTTATAAGTTGCCTACGCCTACTACTTTACTCTATAAGACCTGCCTTCTATTATCTTTGCTTGTAAGTTGCCTACGCCTACTACTTTACCCTACAAGATCTGCCCTCTAACACAGCAAGACGTCGCTGCTATAGCACTGCCTAAAGCTAAACGCCTACTACTTAAGCTAACTATAGCAAAAGAGTGGCAAGCGCTTATATAATAAGAAGGAAAAGGCTATTCTATAATCTAAGCTCTTACTATAGGCTTTGGACTAAACAAGGAAAGCCTTAAGCAAGTAGACGCAGACCTAGACGCTAAAATTAAATTAGTATAAGGATTCCTAGCGCTTATATAGAATTGCTGTAGATTAAAAGTAAAGGGCCCTTAGAATTAGACAGATATAGACAAGAAGACACGCAAGGTTAAAGAATAGCTATCTTATAACAGTAAGTAGGCGCATCTATTTAGCAATAAGAATGTAGAGGCGCCACTAGCGCTAAAGAAGGAGGCAGTAAGGAAACTAGTCTTTAATACAAAGGCTAGAGTATACAAGAACACAATTAGAATAGAGACTAATATTAAGATAGAGCTTTTACTAACAAAGAAACTACAGAATAGATTGCCTTTACACTTGCTATTCCTAACCTAAACGCTAACCTAATCTTTAAAACACTTTTCCTTTCCTCTAACTACGCGTGTAAACACCTAGACAACATCTAGTGTACAACTACATATGCTAGTTAGCTATCTGCTACTCTAAGACTGTATTAGTAACCTCCTCTAATTTAATGTTAGGCTTATAGATTCTTAAATGTAGGCAATGATTACAAGGCTGCTATTTTGCCTTTTACTTATAGACGTTGATATCTTAGAGATAGTAATAGGCGGCTTTACTAGCAATAATGTAATAAGAATAAACCTTGTAGAATTTGTGCAGCACAAGGTCTTACTTAAGATTATAAAATTATAGAAGGAGTAAGAATATAAAATAGAACTTACACACAACCTAGGTGTTCTGCTAGCTAATAGAGACAACTTTGCAGTTACTATAAATAAGTTTATTAATAAGCTGTGTTAGCACACTAATCTGTGTATAACTCTTATACTTTATGCTTATAACACTAAAGTAGTAGGTATGTGCATAGCGCGTTCACAAATTTACTATAGCTAACAGTTAGTTAAGCAGATAGAATAGACTATAGCAAAGAGCGCACAGGGTAGAATCTCCCTCCTAGTATATTATTCTCTAAGTAAGTTACTTTGTTTCTAGTTACTAATAAGAGGTAGTTGTTGATAACAATAATAATAATGTTAATAATGTCTAGCAGTTGCATCCTAAGCCTTCTTTAGGATAGCAAGGTATATACACAATATTAGTTTATCTGCTTAAGCAAACTCTAGCTAATAGTATAATTACAAAGTTTCTTTTAGTGCAAGTATATTTGTAGGATAGGCACAGCGCCTACCTCTACTCTTTAACCTTGCAGCTGCAGGAAAATCCCTAAACAGGAAAAAGAAAGACACGCAAGGGTACACAGAGAGTGCAGAGAAAGGCGTAGAAAGTAGAGAAGATATAATAGGCAACCTATTTAATAGCAAGGCAAAGGATTGTAGGGAGCGCTTACGCAGAGCAGCAGCAGCAAAAAGTGCAAAGCAGATAAGCAACTTGTTTAGCACTACCTAGCTAATAAATAAGTAGAGAGACGCTGTTAGTAATAGCAATAATAAGTACATAGAAACGCAAGAAGCTAAGGTTAGCAAAGATAAGTTGCATATAGAAAGCAGGAACAACATAATTAATATAGACATAGGATAAAGATACTGCAGAGGAGCATAAGATGTTATTATAATAGATAATAAGCCCTCTGTATATATAAGGCGATAGAGGAATTCTATGTATATAATAAGATACTTCTTACTTAAACAGCTTTATCTGCTTAACTATAATACTGCAGTAATTAACGTAATATACTATTAGAGTTAAACTATTAACTACAGTTAGGTTCCTTCTAATAGTTAGTTTAGTATTTGCCTTAGCTACAAGGTTAGCAGGTCTGTGTGCTAGCTACTGTACTAGTGCGCTTAACACTTATAATATTTTTCTTTTCTTAAGTTGTAGGTGTTTTATCTAACTGCTTCTACTAACTTGTTGCAGAACGTTGAATACATAATTAAGCAAGAGAAAGCGCAAGTAGGCACTAATAATAGCAAGGAAGAAGCACCACTTCGTTTGTCTATTAAGGTTAATAAAAGGGAAAAGAAGAAGTAATCTAATTCTAAGAGTAACACTAACTTCTAGGCCAACTCTTCTAGAGATACCAACATTAAGGCTAGAGCACTAGAGGGCGATATGCAGCAAGAGCTTATAGGTTACAACTAGCAGCACAGTGTTAGCAGGCTCGCTTGTTAGTCTTTAAACTAGCTAAACTAGCTAAACCTACTAAAGGGCTAAGATATACTTTGTTTTCCTACTTAAACTACTGCTCCTGCTCCTATGCAGCGTAGCCCTGTTAAGCTACTAAACAAGAGTAGTAGTAAGCAGTAAGTTTTATTATTAACTACAGTTGTTAATGCTCTAAAGCTAGCTAAGAGAGATGCTAAATGCCTAACAGTTATCTTATTAATCTCTCCTCTAGCATCTCTAAAACTAACACTAATACTATTAGTTAAGCCTGTTATCTGCGCAGACATCCTTATCTGCCCTCTCTTTAAACTAATAAATCTCCTCTACACACACTGCAGTAGCTCTACCTACTACAAGCTACACCCCTCTAGCGCCTACAAATTTAAGACTGCTAGTGTTAGGCACTGCAGCTTCTATAGCCTAGCGCACTATAGCTACAGCTGCATATGCTAACATATTATATTAGAAACATAGGTGCACAACATGCTCTAAGCACTTAAGAACTTAACTAAGAAGAAAGAGCTTATTAACCTTACAATAAATTACCTCTGCAGCGTTAAAGGTACCTTAGTACAGCAGAGATAGCAGGACTGTAAAAAGGCTATAAGCATACTAACAATGTTATAGCATTTAACAACGCTATTGCTTCTATAACTAGGACTAGGCTACTGCTATAGGCTGCTGCTAGTAGATCTATACCTTCTGCAGATCCAACACCTAGACCCCCTTAGCCAAACTAGTATAGCAAGCATAGCTAGGGCTAGTACAGACTAGACATTCTGCCCTATTAACAGCAGAACGCGCAGCAGATAGCAGTTCCTAGTAGCTATAGAGCAGGTTGCAGACAAGCTACACTAAGAGACTATCTAAGTAGAAGAAGCGCAACTAAAAAAAGACTACAGGCATGCTAGGCAATATTGTAGTAACTAGCAATGCTAAAGTTTCTATAACATAGGCTAGAACTCTATTATAAGTAGGTATCCTAGTGTATAGTTAACTATCTAGTTTATAGTTTTAAGATAACACACTTGTATAATATAAGAACAACAGCTCTACTATAGCTAAGAGTTAAATATAGTAACCTTTAAAGTAGTAACTAGACGCTTAATGCAGACATAAAGGTTAGATATATAATAGAATAGGCTAGACTTTAATGTTATAGCAGTAAGAGCTAAGTATATAATAGTTTTAATAATGTATTTATTAGCTATGCTTAGCTCTAAACAAGAGCGTAGTAGTATTGCATATAGCCTACTCTACTAGTATAGTGTAAGCAGAAGCTCTTAGTACTTAATAGATTATTACTATTAAAGAGTGCATAGTTAATAGGTTGCAACTAAGTAAGTAAGACAAGTGTTATTAAAAGTTTTATAGATGTATAGAGGCAAGTAGTTTTACATTTAGATATATAAGAGCTAGGAAAAGACAAAAGAGAACACAATGTATGCTAATAAGGCACGCTATATGTACTATAGGGCAAAGTACAGCGAAGGCGTATACTATACTAAGAAGCATAGTATAGCAAGGGCACGTACTGTACTATAGGACAGAGTATAGTAAGGGCACATACTGTACTATAGGGCAGAGTACAGCAAGAGTACATATTATACTATAAGGCAGAGTATAGCAAGGGCACGCACTATACTATAAGGTAGAGTATAGCAAGGGCACGTACTGTACTATAAGACAGAGTATAGCAAGGACACATACTATACTATAGGGCAGAGTATAGCAAGGGCACATACTGTATTAGGGAGCATAGTATAGCAAGAGCACATACTATACTATAAGGCAGAGTATAGCAAGGGCACATTGTAAGGGCACTGCAGGCAGGCAAGAGATAGGACGAAACGTATAGTATTAAATAAGATAAGAGACAAATCCTTAAGGGTTAAGCCCCTGAGGATTTGGGGGAATATATACGTGTGTGTAGGCTCTAAGGGGTAACCATAGTTGTCCTAAGGTGTTCCTAAGAGTTGGCATGCCTAAGGTAGAAAGCCCCTAACAATAGCCTCCCCCCTTCTTGCAGTCTGTCCTAGACTGCTGAACCCTAGGTGCTAATGCTTGCTAGTTTAAACTCTAAAAAAACCTCTAACATAAGAGGAAAATAGTTAGGAGAAAGCTAGTTTGCTTGTTAGTAGGTGCTTAAATCTATTAATTACATTAGCACAAACAACTCCCTACATAGTGCAGCTAGCACTAGTTTACTACTTGCTAGGTAACCTTACCTCTAGATCCCTTAGGATTACAGACTCTAGAACCTATAGTCAAGGCTGTTAGGGAGTTAAGTAATGGTTTAGTAGATTACTAAACAAGTGTTTAGCTAGTACTGCCCTGTAGGGTGTCTGCAGCCTTACCCTAGTCCCCTTAAGAATATAGTGCCCTTAGTCTAGTAGCCTTAACCTCTAGGAGCATAGTAAAAAGAAGATATAGAATAAACTATATAGTAATTATAGCAGGTTTCTCTATAGGATACCTATTGCTGTACTGTAGTTCCTGTAGGGCACTGCTGCTCTAAGTCTAGAGACTGCAGTTGCCTAGGAGCTAGTGTTAAGTGCAGTAATATACTACCCTAGGCTGTTTTCTTAGTGTAATAACTTGTCCCCTATAAGTTACTTAAGTGTCTAGGCCCTCTATCTATAAGCTCTGCAGAGGCATTATTACCCTTAGTCTAAACAACTACAGTTGCTAGGGGCGTAGACTTGTTTACTTAACTACTACAGCTATTAGCTAGACATATTATTACCTTTACCTAAGAGGTACCCTGTAGGGTATCTAGTTAGTGCCTAGGGGTTGTCCTGCTCCTGTGCAAGTAGGCCTAAGGCAACACACTATGTGTAGGTAGTTTACTATAACAATGCCTAGAGGCGTTACCCTATGCTTAGATTAATCCTATTATAGAAGTCTATCTGCTAATTGCGTAGTGTTAGCTATGCCTTTGTTATAAATTTAGTTGCTGTTTGCTCTAGACTTAGGGCTTTATAGACGTATAGCAAGTGTCCTATTAGGCGCGCATTCTTCCTTGCTAACTATGTAAAGTTTTAGGCGTTTAACTGTTTAGGAAGTAGGCAGTAAGGCAGCAGAACGTTAGTAGGGCAGCAGATAGAGGTAAGAGAGTTGCAGTATATAAAGAGTAGATACCTTAACTTCTTCTTCCTTATCTGCACTCTACTTACACTCTATACACTTTCTACTCTACTTCTTTACTATTATGCCTCCTCTGCCTTTGCATATTAATAACGCTAAGTTGCTAGACTTTGTGTATACGTTGCCTAACAACATAGCTCTGCAGCCTTCCCTTACTTAGTTCTAGTGTTATAGGTGCGTAACTAAGCTGTCTACTAAGTCTAGCTCTAACTCTAATAGAACAATTAAGTTGTTTATACAGGTCTTTAGGCGTCCTAAGGGGTACTATACACGTAAGAACAACTTTAGCGTGTATTGCAGATGCTTAGGCAGTAACGCTAGTAGATGCGTTAAGGTAAGTCTAGAACTCTTCTTAGTGCCTGCTTAACGCTAATCTGTATAGATTGCGCCTTACTTCCGCCGCGCTATCAACATGCTTGACTTCCTTATTAAGCAAGCTAAACGCAAGACAAATAAGGAGACTGCTTAATAGGGCAACGCTAGGACTAAGGAGAACGTCTTAACTGCAACTTAACACTACTAGCAGACTACTTTTAACTACGCTAAGGCCTGCTGTCTTAGTGCTATAGCTTACAAGGCTGCTGCCAACTATTGTATAAAGGACTTAGGTCTAGGTCTAGTAGACTACAACAAAGCTTGTTAAGTTTTATATAAGCACAACCTTTAGCGCTTTAATATAAGTTCTCTACTCTCTTGTCCTTATTACAGCTAACTTTGTGTAGGCAGCCTTAGGTACTATTAGTTAGAAGGCAGCTTCTAATGTAGTTATTAACGTAGATGTTAAGCGCGTGTTTTAGTAGAATAGTGCTACTAAGGGTACAGAGAAGTATTAGTACTACTACAGCACTAATGTGCCTTCTACTAATAATGCCCTAGTTGCTCTCTTCTAGCAGTTGATAGTTTCTCTAACAAAGCCTACAGCTTAGAAGACTCCTAAGCGTTGTTGTTATAATAGCCTAGACTTTTAACCTAGCTCTACTAGGGGATTCTAAGGTCCTTCTTTTGTCTTTAGACTGCTTTTTAGGATAATGTGTAGTGTTAGATTAAATATAAATAACTACATAAAAATCTGTGCCTACTCTAATGCTCTTAAGACCCTTGTCCCCTACCTTAGATAGTTGCTAGGCTAATCTACAGCCTTAGGACAGTAACCCTAGGTTAACATATTGTCTACAGTTTTGTAGTATAAGTATTATCCTAAGACTTCTTTAGGTAACCCCTCTTCTACTAAGGCAGGTTTAGATTACTTTAACCTAACTTAGACTTAGCCTTGTATTTGCGAGTAGATTACTGTGTTGTATTAGTTATTGTCTTAAGGTACTCTTTAAGGATTTCCTTGCAGTAATTAAGGTTCTCTAGTAGCTTCTAGGTAGCTTCCTTATTTAGCTAACCTAGCTACTTTACTAGGTACTCTTGCCTATAGGCTTAAGTGTTATAGTAGTGCAGAATTTCTTTAACTTTATACCTCTCTACTAGGAGAGTGTCTTCTAAGATCTGTATAGGACCTAGCTAGAACCCCTTTTCTGCAAAGGGTTCCCTCTATAGTTTAAGTAATAATATATTAAACACTAGGTGCACTCTATCTATTAATAGTAGTAGGTCTAGCTTGTAAGCCAGCTTCCTGATCTTCTTCACGATAGTGAAGAGACCTAGGTAACAGGCGTTGAACTTCTTAGATAGTTAGCTAGTTGTTAGGTTCTTCGCTTAGAGCAGCACTTGCTTACCTTTAGCAAAGTGTCTATCTACCTGCTTAGTGTTATACTAACAAGAATTGCTCTTCTAGGCATACTCTAAGCTACCCTTTGCTGCTACCTATAGGTTATGCCACTGCTCTAGCTGTCTAATTACCTGCTAGCGGAGGTCTAGTGCCTTTCTACTGTCTGCCTAGGCTTCTAGGGGACAGTGTAACTAGTGCTTATCTAGAACTCTATTAAAACTCTAAGGGTTAATCCTGTATGCTACTTTAATAGAGGATTCTCTATATGCTAAGTAAGCCTTTAAGTTGTATGCGTACTCTGCGTATAGTAACAAGTCTATCTAGTTGTCCTATTAGTAGTTTATATAGATGCGTAGGTAGGTTTCTAACTTCTAGTTTTAGTGTTCTGTTTGTCTGTTAGTCTGTAGGTAAAAGGCTGTACTAAGGCAATAGTTAATCTTTAAATAGTAGCAGATATTGAACTAGAATTAGCTAGTGAACACTAACCCGCAGTCTAATATTAGGGTGTTAGGAGGACTATGTTTAAGGAAGCACTGCTTAAGCAGTAGTTTAGCTACTCTCTAGGATGTAACTGTCTTAGTCACAGGTAGGTACTAGACATACTTACTAAACCTATCTACTAGGACTAGGATTAAGTTATACTTGTTTCCCTAGTTATCCTTTAACGTTGGTAGGTCTGTTACAAAGTCTAGGGAGTAATACCGCTAGAGTGTATTAGGTACTAGGAGTAGGACTAGCAGCCCCTATAGCTTATGCCTATAGATCTTGTTTAGTTAGCATACTGCATAACGCTAAACATACTTATATACATCCTTCTTTAGGTTTAGCTAATAGTACTTTTATTTTAACAGCTAGGCAGTCTTCTTGCAGCTATAGTAACCTCTTATAGAGTTGTTATAGTTCTTTGCAAGAATAGTTTAGCAAAGAGTTATATCTTAGGGAATCTACACTTTCCTACTCCTGCGCAGGATCCTACTAGGGTTAACTTTCTAGTAGTAGTAACCTGTAGCTGCTCTGCTTACTTCCTAACTTGTTAGCAACTTATAAGCAGCGTCCTGCTCCTAAACCTGTCTAATGTAGTTAGTTAGGCGTTCTAGAGTGTTTAGGGCGTATGCAGATTTGCCTTGCGCAGCATTGTTTATAAGGTAAGTAGGTAACCTAACTTGTCTGTTAAGGTTACAAAGGAGAGCCTCTGCAACATTAAATCTAGGTTCCTAAGCTTTAAATAATTTAGATTAACTCTAGCCGTCATGGCCTATAGATAGCTAGTTAAGAGCTAAGGGAGACGCATCTCTAGTACCTGTTAATAGGTAGAATTCCTTAGGGGCGGTTTTAGAGAGTTGCTAGGATCCCTTAGGATCCCTACTAGGGCTGCCTGTCGCCCTAGTTGCCTGTTTAATGTTTTAAGCCTTAGACTTCTAGATAGTCTATATTTAAAGCTTTTGTTAGAGCGTTGGTAGCATAGCATCACGCAGTGCCTACTACTCCCTAATAACTAGTCCCTTTGCATAGTCTAGACGCCTTAAGGGGCTGTCTGCAGGGTTCTCTAGTCTAGGCTTATACTTAACTTTAAAGTTGTACCT
>SATY01000914.1:0-15483 GCA_004335155.1 Ascochyta viciae
GCGGGCGGGGTCGAAGGCGTGTGTGTGTGAATCGCGCGGGGTCGAGTTTGATGTTGGTGAGGGCGGGGACGAGGAGGGTATAAAGGACATTGCAAGGGTGCCGGAGAAGCGGACGAGGCTGACTGCGAGGGCGACGGGGAGGACGGCGGAGAAGGGCTTCGGCCAGTTGAGGTTCAGTGTTGTTTCTATGCCGATGGTGATGACGTCGCTGAGGTCGACGTCCATGCGTGCCTGCAGACGTGCCTCGTTGTCGCCCGTGGTGCCCGGGCGGTACCAGAAGCCGTCCTCGGCGGGCATGACTCTGCAGTTGCTGAAGATGGGGAACTCGTCGCCCAGGGCGATCTCGGTGACGCGGATCTCGCCGATCCAGTCGGGCTTGCTGCCAGCGTTGAGGACGTCGGTCAGCGAGGTCAGGACGGCGCCGTCGTGTCGCGCGTCAGCCCGCAGCTGGGCGATGGTCTGGGCTATGAGGACATTGAACCAGTCCAGGCTCTCTGGCTGGTGGCCCTTGACGTTGTAGTACGTCTTGGCGAGGATGGTGGCTATGCTGGGCCCGCCTCTGCTCTCCTCGCCCTTTTTGATGATGCTGCGCGAGTGCTTGTGGCGCAGGGCCGGCGTCGTCGTCGAGTTGGAGCGCGTGCGCTGCTTCAGCGAGTGCAGCGACTGCTGGTGGGCGAGGGTGCGTGCGCGCCGCAGCGAGTTGAGATGCAGTGCGCGGTCATCGGCCGACGGCGGCTCGCCGAAGATGAAGAACTTGATGAAGAAGAAGATGAGCAGCGCAATCGAGAACTGGCCGAGCAGGAAGCCCTGCGTGAAGGACAGTCTGCCGCGGGTTAGTGGGGGCGGCGGTGAATCATCCATGTAGAGGAGCCGTACGACGAAGAGGCTTGCATCACCGGCTGCGGCGATGGTATTGGCGAGGGGACTGGTTTGGCCATGGCTGTGTTTTGGTGGTGCTACCGCAGCGACATGCTGTCGTCGTCGATGGCTCGTAAAAGTGCTTCAGACGTGCACATGTCCATACTTCCAGACGTCACTGGTCAAGCGCACAGGCGTCTGGCTCTATCGATAAGCTTCGCGCCTCGCTCCCTCTCGCGGCTGCTCGTGCGTGCCATAGTACACGCTCAAACCCCCTGCTGTATCTCCAGTCTCTCCTGTTTCTCTACAATGGCAAACTTGTCCAGGGTCGTCATCTACAAAGCCTCGACCGTCGACCACGCCCGTGCAGTCAAAGCTGCCAGAGTCGTCCGCTCCATCAGAGGCAGATACAGAGCCCAGGCGTTCCTGTTCCTGGCCTACCACTTCTTCCTGTCCTCCCCCCTCCACCTCGACGTCTTTGTGCTCTTCTTCATCCTCGTCAGCAACTTCATGAATCGCAACGAGGCCTTTCCCATTCAGATGTTCATCGACGGCGTGCGCTTCCTGCTCGACGAAAGACGCTTCATCATGCGTTGACGCTTGAGGACGCTTACTTCCGCCTGATCTGCCCCACGCCGATTGGCTCCCGCCTCCCTTCCCCACATCCCCATGTCGAGCGCGACACCGCAGAGCCTCGCTAGCCCTCCTCCATGGACTTTGATACGGCCAGCCAGAGCCTCTCACCAGGCGCTGCTACCCGGAATCCTGACCTGCGCCTGCCCGCCACCTGCGAGCCGCCGTCTGAGACCAATCCGCCCAAGCGCGCAGTATGGATTGTAGGACAGTCCTCGTCGCAACATGCGCCACAGCTGATCAAGCGACTTGCAGGTCTTCGGAGCTACTGGCCACATTGGACGCTCTCTCGTTCGTACCATTCTAGCCCACGGTGACCAGTGCACCGCTGTCGGCTGGACGCATGAGAACACGCCCGAGCAGATGCAGGAGTGGCAAGAACGCCGCTGCTTGGGCTTGTTGTGCGATGTCAGAGTAAGAGAAACAGTCAATCACGTGTTGAAGAGGAGTCTCGAGCACTGGGGCAAGATGGATGTCATTGTGAATAGCACAGGGTACGGTGTCATTGGCGCGTGCGAAGACCAAGATGACTACGACCTGCGGAACCAGTTCAGCACAAACTTTCTCGGCACCCTCCACATCATTCAACTGTCTCTTCCCTATTTCCGTCAGCAGAACGCCGGTCGCTACCTTATCTTCTCTTCCACCGCCGGATCTTTGGGTGTCCCTGGGCTGGGACCGTATTGTGCCACCAAATACGCTGTCGAAGGCTTGATCGAGTCGATGCTGTACGAGATCGACGCTTTCAACATCAAGGCTACCCTCGTCGAGCCTGGACATGTCAGACTCGACGAACCGGACGACAACATTGTTCCTTCCGGCTATCCGGCTACGCCTGGTGCAGGCCCTCCAAAGCCCAAACGGTACGGTCACTTCTCGGTGAAGCCAAATCCAAGCGAGCCATATGCAAACTTGACAAGTCCTGCTCAGCACGCAAGACGAATGGTGCAGTGGCTGAATGACAGGCAACCCGTGAGCGCTGTGAAAAGCGCAGAGCTTGTGTGGCAGTTGGGCCGCTGTAGCTTCCCACCCTTGAGGTTGATCCTGGGTAGCTATGCTGTTGATAGCATCCGTGACCGTATGAGGAGTATCACGGAAGAGGTAAACGCAGAATGCTCCTGGAAATAAATCCGTGCGCAGCTGCTAATGTCATCCAGATCGAGGACTGGAAGCACTTGTCATTTCAAGTCACTGCTACAGATGAAGACGCTACCTCGGAGAAGGGCAGAACCGGAGATGACGAGCAAGATGAAGAGAACGAATAATATTTTCTTCTTTACAAATTTAGGTTCCTGTGCGTGTCGAGTTGATTGAAGTCTCCAACTAACCCCTCCTGCTGTACCTCGGCATGCAGCCGCAGCCTTACGTCATCTCGACCAACGCATCTCCATGAAATAGAGGTAAGATGCGCTTCAACTATCCTCGACCTCAAGGTCGGACCGAATTCGTACATCTCTTCGAGTACACCCACATACCTTTACAATCATAATGCCGCTCTGCACACTCCATCTTCTCGCCCTCCACAACACCACTCCGAATCCTCTCTCCACTTTCCTATCAACTCTCAGGTCGAGCACGGCTGAGCCTCTCGTGGTGTCTCGTGTGATTCGCTGGATCATCCTTCCCACAAAGATCTCGACCGAGCACCTTCTAGCCCGAAACATCGCGTGGGATGTCCTCCTCATCTTACCCAGCACCGACAACCTTCCAAGTGATGTTCAAAAGCTAGTGCAACACCAGTGGAGCGTCACAGCGGGCGTACCCTCCCGCCTCGTTAAAGACTTCTCTACGACCAACAAGAAGCTCCTTCACCCAGATCCAGCATCGGTACCACCACTAAGCAGCCCCAATGAGAAGAAGGCCACAACGCAGTCTAGCCAGGATCTCGAGCTCTCGGCCGAGCTGAACGAATGGATTGACAACTTTGTCTCACACACCGGCAGCGAAGGACGCGGCGCAGTATCCATGTTCAACCTGCTCGCCTTCAACCCGGGCATGAAAGAGGAATACCTCAAGTACGGCGCTGCGTTCGCAAAGTCGATTGGGTCGCGGCACGGCGGCAACGCCAAGATTGTCGGCAACGTGACGGGGGTCAATGGCAAGACGGAGAAGCTGGAGGGTGACTGGGATGAGATTGCACTTGCGCACTATCCCAGCATTGATCATTTTCGGGATATGTTGACGAGTAAGGATTATCAAGAGGTGAATCATAGGCACAGAGTGGGCAGTTTGAGGGATACGTGTATCTTGATGACGAGTGAAATGGGGGTCGACGAGGTGATGGGAAAGGGGGGTGCAAAGTTATAGAATCAGTACACAATTGATCGTACAAGTGCTAGTTCCTAGTCATATAATGGCTACCGGCAACTTCTCGCATGACAAGTTCATTAAAGACTCTGCACACGAGATGAAAAGCTATCCAGTCGTTGTCAATACGACATATACATGTCCTAACATTGTATGTTGATAAACCACATTTTATGGGCAAGGAGCATGGCATCGCGTGCATGATGTGTAGGCTCAGCGGGACTCCAGACTCCAGAGAACATGTGAGTCACTCTTGTCGACAAGAACGGGACGGACGAATGCCTCCAACAGGTGGAGAACAGGGAATAGGGCTGAAACGTACAGGGGTTGGGCTGCAAACATGCACGTCATGGTTCGTTGCTCGAGCTCGCCGATCGCAGTTGCCCTAGCAACAGGCTTCACTGAACACAAAAGAATCGCGCGCATTCTTAACGGCTGCATCGCGACACGTTGAAAACCTACCACGACACCCACTACCACTGTCTACACCACCTACCCCGTCTCGATAACGTCAACATCTACAACACATCCACACACAACAATGTCTTCCAACGTCCTCAGCAGCCGCGACGTCAACGCGCAAATCAAGCCTGTCGCGCCTTCTGACGCAAAGGAACCCAAGAGCATGGAGTACCACCGCCAGGTGCTTGAGTCGCGTATGAAGGACGATCAGTGAGTATGCGCGGCCTGCTTGATCGTGCGCAAACCTAATAGTCAACAGAGCACAGAAGTACGTCTCTCCGTCAGACGAGATCCAGTCGCCGGCCACACAGAAGCTCAGCAACTTTCGCAACAAGAACATCATGAAGAAGTAAGCACTTCCAATAACTTGGGTATGGATATGGTCTAATGTCATCGCAGGTCGAAGCCACAGACACTCTTCCAGAAGACAAGCACAAAGAGCTTCGAGGCGGCTAAGGGCCAGCCCATGTTCGCCGACATTCCCAAGAAAGCTGAACAGGCAACCGACGACGCATAGATGTAGGCTGCAAGAGCTGTCTTCACATTCGCAACATCAGTGAAGCACAGTCGGACATTTGGTTAGGCGCTTTTCTTTGGATCTATACCCCGTGCTACGGATGCATGACAGGGTACGGTTAGGGCATCACGAGTCTTTCTGGCGTTTGGAATTAAGTTTGAACTTGGGTTACTGGTATTGGGTCACGACAGACATGAGAATGGGATTGTATATTGCCTTGTTTGAGCAAGGAGTGGGATGGCGGGCTGCTCTATCGATAAGCAGCATGCTACGCCGCGCAGACGCAATCCATCTCGTGCCGCATCTTATTTACTCCTCTTCCATGACTTCTTCACCAACCAGTCAGCAATCTCTCCAGGATGAGATAGCTGACCTTGAGAGGCGTCTTCGCGATGCCAGAGCGCAATTGAACGCTCAGCCGGCACCCCCTACAACCGACAACGGGGCAGGTCCGTTATCGCTGGACGCGCCCACATCACACCCACTGATCATGCTCAGCTCTCCACGCTCTGCTCTTGCTGTCTGACTCGGCCTTGCCGCTAGGTTCATTTGCCTTCAGCAGCGGTCTTGAATCATACCTCGCACACCACAAACTATCCCCGCCGTCTGCATCACAGCTGCCGTTGTTCAACACGTTCCTCCGCCTGTCGCTCTCTACGCTTGCAAGTACTGCGCTCCCGTACGTGCTAGCCGGGTACCGTAACCCAGAAGAGATCGAGACGCTTGACAACGACTTTGATGCCAGCACACCCTGTACTGTTGCACGACGAGCGAGCATAGCACAGGGCCGCGCGCTTCTCGCTGTGTGGGACCGTAGCTTCAAGACGCAATACCAGAGCTCTTCAGGTGTCGCAGACATATCAGAAGACAAGAAGGCAGCCATCGAAGCGTTAACAGCCTTCTCTGCTACGCTTCGTGCCTCGCCACATGCTAATGTCCACCTCGCACCGCTCTGGGGTCTGGTCACTCGCATCCTCGTCGTTCCTCTACACGAAGCTGCGTACCTCTTCCTCTTCTCGCATGCACGAACAGTCATGAGCGCTGCCGTACGCGCAAGTGTCATGGGTCCGTACCAGGCCCAGGCTCTACTCGCGAGCGCCGACCTACAGGATAGGATACGAGGGCTTGTAGACGAAGGGTGGCAGCGGAAAGTGGAAGACGCTGGACAAAGCGTGCCGGTGATGGATCTGTGGGTTGGACGGCATGAGAAGTTGTATAGCCGTATCTTCAACTCGTGATCAGTGGACACGACAAGCGAATTAGCACATGTTCAAATGCCGCGTTCTTTTAGTCACTTACGTTTTCTTGTCCAACCGCATCTTCAGACGTCACATCGTGCAGAGCTGTCGAGCCGCTGCGGGGAGCTGACGGCACATGACTGCTGCCTTACCATCGACAACCACAACAGAGAGGTAAACGCAGCATGTTGGATTCGACGTGCTAACAGGCACATTATAATCTACGAAAAGAACTCATTTTGATAAGTGCCTGAGCACTGATTTTCTTGTTCGACATGGTTGCCAACTGGTGGTCCATATTGCTCACTGCACTGACGAACTCAGCAAATCCCCAGCAGAAGGTTACTGAAACCACTTTGGACTCTGCAGTCGACCTTTCCTGGATCCGAAACATTGCCTCGATTGGTGACTCGTACGCTGCAGGCCTGGGCAGTGGGAAAAGAGTCGACTTTGCGTGCTCTCGATACAACACAGCGTACCCCAACATCGTACATGAGTCTCTTCATGCGAAAAACTCGGACACGTCTCACCAGTCCCTGGCCTGCTCAGGTGCAGACACCACAGAGATCTTGGCTAAGCAGGTGCCAGCACTCAACATCAACCTCGATCTTGTAACCATATCTGCAGGCGGCAACGACATCGGCCTCACACCTATACTAAGCAACTGCGTCTACCAATTCTACATGGCCGGAGAAGACGCATGTCAGAAGTCCATCGAAGAAGCCCAAGAGAAGATCAACAGCTCCACCCAACTCTACCAAAACATGACAAACCTAATCGAAGCAACAAAACCCTACCTAAACTCAACACACGGCCTCATCTACCTCACAGGCTATGCACGCTTCTTCGGCACCGAAGACAAGCTATGCGACAACGTAACCTGGGCGGTATGGCGCACCATCGAGCAGCACAAACAACACCTCCAGCTACCACTACGACGCGCGCTCAACAACCTCGTCCTCTCCGCCAACGCCCTCCTCCGCAGCGCAACAGACGCCGCAGGCCCTCACGTCCGCTTCATCGACTACGACGCCCAAATTGCATTACAACACGGCCGGTATTGCGAGCGCGGCGTTCACGAACCGGATCCGAATCGCGCTGCTCTTGTCTTCTATGAATGGGACACGGTGGATAGAGGGGAGGATAGATCGAGTTTGCAGAATACGACTGGGGGTGCTGTACCGTTGGGTTCGTTCGAGGGCGGGATTGCAGAGCAGATTAGTAAGACGCTTCAAGAGCATCCGGACTGGCGGTTCGATTCGGATAGAGGGTTTGTCGACAGGAATGGTAGTGGGGTGCATGGCGAAGGGATTGTCGGGGATACGATCCATTGGTTGATACCGGATTCTTATAAACGCGTATTCCACATGCGGTCGGTGGGACATAGGATCGTCGCAGACATGATTCTTGAGGATCTGGGGGTATATACGCTGGGGAGGGAGCGTTCAGTAGATGTGAATGAATTGTAAGCTGAGGCTGAGGAATTTGTCCTTCAGGCTATGCTCGCGCACTTCCTCTAATTCATAGCATACCACCCACACACATGCTTGGAAATTAAGAAGATGAATTTTTCCTGATAACCCGCACGACTCTCGTTTCAAGACTATCCTAACTTCCTTTCCGTCCACTCACTGCACATCACCACGCTACCAAAACGCCGTAATACCACTCTCCGTACCCACCAAAAATCCCTACGGTATCATCTACCAGCAGACGCCCTCACAATCAGACAGCGATCGAAGATGATAATTAGCAGGATAGCCAACTTACCCGTAAGCGGTTAGACGGGTAGGCAGTAGGGCATGGTTTCTACACTTGACTCATCAAAGACGGCAGATATGCCATCATGTAGGAATCAGAATCCGAAGAATCGTGGATACAGTCGAGTAATTCCGAGTGGACGAACCGACTACGATATAGATATTTCCGCAACGTCATTGAGCGTGTCAATTACAGCGCTTTGGGAAAGCGAACGCGGTCGGGGTTCGGAATAGATGGGGTGCTAGTCTACCTATCTACCTACTTTCGTACCGGTACTCGACTTGTATAACTTCCCCACCGCGCCCTGCATCAGACTCTTGATTCAGGACCCAGGTTCTCAATCTCTGTTCGTTCGACTCAGCACCGACTCTTCCTTACCTCGACCCCAGCGAGTCACATGGCCGCCCTACATCCCAGCTACGACCTTGAGCACCCGTGGCGGAATGATATCGATATCCTGCGGCATGCGGGAGTGGCCACTTCGTCGACTCAGCAGTCGTGGTTCCATGGCGCTTCTGCTGTGGTCTTGCAGCCGGGTTATGCAGTAACGGGTACACAGCAATCACGACATGGTGAATCTAGCTTCGAGCTGCGCGATAGCAATCCGCAGCAGCGGGATGTGGAACAGGAGTTCTCGCTGCCGCCGGTCGATGGGGGGAAAGAAGCATGGTTATTCTTGGGTTCTGCGTTTGTGCTGGAACTTTTGGTTTGGGGTATTTCTTCTTTTTCTTTCTCTCCGGTTCTTGAACGCCGTCACTGCCATGGCACGTCGCCTTTTTTCGAGGCTGAACTGACGTTTCGAAGGCTTCCCGTTCGCGTACGGCATCTTTCAAGATCACTATTCTTCGCACCCGCCCTTCGCTGGCTCGCGCAACATTGCGCTCATCGGCACTTGCGCCATGGGGCTCATGTATCTCTCCGCGCCGCTGGTGTTCGGGCTGCTGGCGTGGTATCCGTGGGTGAGGAGGTATTGTATCATGGTTGGGTCGATCATCATGTGTTTGTCGCTGGGGCTGAGTAGTCTGAGCACGACGGTGCCGCAGCTTATTGCAAGCCAGGGCGTGTTTTACGCCGTGGGGGGCGCCATGTGCTATAGTCCCACCATCACGTTTATGGATGAGTGGTTTGTGAAGAGGAAAGGGTTGGCGTTTGGTTGTATGTGGGTAAGTTTCCCTCTAATATCTCCCATCCCATCCCAACTACAACCCACTCTCGAGAAACCAACGCACAACAGGCCGGCACAGGACTAGGCGGCGTGATAATCCCGCTCCTCCTCCAACACCTGCTAAACCGCTACGGCTTCCGCACGACGCTGCGCGTCTGGACACTCCTCCTCTTCACCGCCATCGCCCCGCTAACCCTCTTCCTGAAACCCCGCCTCCCCGTACCGCAAACCACCCACCACCGCCCCTTCACCCTCTCCTTCCTAACCAACAAATCCTTCCTACTCCTCCAACTCGGCAACATCCTAGAAGGCCTCGGCTACTTCATCCCCTCCATCTACCTCCCCACCTACGCTTCCTCGCTCGGCGCATCAACAACCGCATCAGCACTGCCACTAATCCTACTCAACATCTTCGCCGTCTTCGGATGCGTAGCAATGGGCGGGATAGTCGACCGCTGGCACATAACGACCTGTATCCTGGTCTCCAGCATCGGGTCCACCGTGTCTGTTTTCCTGCTCTGGGGACTCGCGACTTCAATGCCTGTGTTGCTTGTTTTTTGTGCCCTGTATGGGTTGTTCGCTGGTAGCTATACCACTATGTATCCTGGGATGATGAAGGCGGTGGATACGAGTGATGGTAGTGCGGAGTCGACGATGGTGTTTGCGGTGCTGGCTGCGGGACGGGGGATTGGGAGTGTGGTGTGTGGACCGGTTAGTGAGGCGCTTGTTCGGGCTGGGGAGGTGGGGAGAGAGGGGGTGTATGGGAGTGAGTATGGGCCGCTTGTGCTGTTTACAGGTATCAGTGCTGCGTTGGGGGGCGTGAGTTGTTTCGGGAGGAAGTTGGGGTGGTTTTGAGTTGGTGGGCTTGGGTTTTTGTCGAGCTGGTAATTGACGTGCGTGCTTCTTCGAATACCTGAAATCTCTTACTTAATCGTGCCAGCCAGAGTCAATACGTACTTCTCGTCAACTGGATGCAGACCCCTCCACACCACACCCCCCAGCCACACAAAGCGCGACAACCTCATACGCCTTATTGTTGCGCGCAATCCCACTCGCATTACTCTTCAAAAAGCAATTATACGCCATCCCTCCACTCTCCTCCATCGCCTTCGTCTGGTTCCACCACGCAGGGATAAAACCCCCGCCGACGCACTCTCGATCCGCTGCGTTCTTGTGCGCGTTGTACATGACGCAGGCTTCGACGCAGTCTGAGGGCGTCGCGGCGGAGAGCGCGATTAGCTCCGAGTTTAGCCAGCCCTGGCCGCAGAGGGTCGTGTAGGGGGCTTCGAGGAAGAGGGTAACGGATTTGAAGGTGCCGTAGGGGGAGGTGGTGCTGCAGCCTGTGGAGGGTTGGGCGAGGGTGCGTTGGAAGAGGGGGGTGGGTGATGTTGATGTCGATGTTGATGCTGTTGTTGGTGATGGTGATGCTGATGTCGACGGTGGTGTTGATGTGGAGATGCTACACGATTCGCTCCCACCCGACACCGTATCGAGGCGCTTTCTGCTCTCTAGAGTCTTGCCGATGAACCCCCCAGCTACGCCTGCGAGTGTGGCTAGCAGCAGCCCGAAGAAAAGTAGTAAAGGCCAACGCATCCATCTTCCCGGCCTGGGTGATGTCTTTTCTGTTTCGTCGCATGTAGTCGAGAGTCGTGTAGGGTAGACGTCGGGAAGCGCATGAGCAGTCGCATACGGTGGTGTACGATCCGGGACGGAGAACTTGAAAGTCGCGACCTCTGACTCGGGAACCGTTTCTGGAAGGTCGCTGTGAAGCGACTGATGGTTCGACGTCTGCATTGCGCTGGCTGCTCAGTCGAGTGGGAACCGAAGAATCAAGATGGAACACGGGTTGCATGGCGTTGCGGACTACATTACTGAAGTATTGTCAATGGCTTCAGAGGTGCCAATGCGGCGCAGGATTTGGAGCGTTTCAAAGACGAGGGCTGGACGTATGAGCGGTTAGATGTAAGCGCGCGCAGCACCTTTTCGTAGTTACCTAACCTGTTGTAGTAGGAGGTCATGCAATTTCGCTAGTTGCGATGTGTTCCAACGTCATCTCTTCCACTTCCTTCATTCGTTTAAATGAAGTTCATATGACTGCGATCGATTTTGTTGTATCCATGGATCAGCAGGGCTGCATAGCGTAGTGGCCAAACGACGTTTTACGGTTGATCTGATCGTAAGTAGCGGTACCGACTGCGCACACTGAATTCGGGGAGAAAGGGTCGTGCGCTTCAATGAAGGGTAATATCAAGACTTTTCCAATACTATACAAGAATCACCACAGACGGCCTAGGCCGCAAATCATGTAGGCGGTGTTGCTCGCTCCATCACCAATGTGTGCTGGGTCGCGCAAGGCATGCTGCTTACTCGTCCTTGACGCCGCCACGGCCAGCACGCTCAGCGGCCTCGATGCTCTTCTTGTCCGTCTTGATCTCACCACCCTGCATGGCGCCCATGAAGCCGGCAGCGGCCTTCCAGGGCCTGGCGAGGTCGCCGGTCGCAGGCTGGCCGAAGAGGTGGACCTTGACAAGGTTGCCCTCGAAGGCACCCTTGAGGGGGATGATGGACTGGATGAGGAGCGGGTTGGTGTACTTCATGTAGAGGTGCATGACAGCCATCATGCCGACACCCATCATCTGGCCCTTGAAGAGGGCGCGCAGCTGCTGGAGATCGTAGGCCTTGACGGTGGTTGCGACAAACTTGGGCTCCTCGCCGGATCCCATGGGGGCGGGCTCGACGTACTTGACAACGGTCATGTCTGGGGCGTGTTAGCGTGGCTGCTGCTACTGCGTTGCGGCGTGCGTGTGTGGTGACGCACCATTCTTCTTGTTGATCTGCATCTGGACGTAGAAGTAGATGGCAGCGATGATGATGTTGGAGACAATGTACAGGGCGCGCACGCCGTTGAGTACGTTCGGGTCATCGAATGGGATCTTCTTGGAGATCTGCATGAACCCCCTGGCTATGGTCAGATTTGCGGCGCGAGAGAGAGCGCATACGACGGGACGTACAGGATGATGACCAGGTTGGAGCTGCGCGGCTCGTTAGCAAGCTGTCCTCGAGATCGAGTATCGAGAGACGTACATTTGAGGAGAGATGGCCATTGTGGGGGTTGTGGCGGTTGATGGTGGGGTGGGGTGGGTGTGGTGAAGGTGATGCAGCGACGTCGCGTGAGGGCCGTGAGGTTTGTATGCGGCGCGGGGACGGCGTGCGAGTGAAGGGTGTTGGGACTTTTGTGAGGTGGCCATAGCGGCAACCGCGAAAGGCCACCTTCCAGCCGCGGTTGGTTCGGCGTCTAGCCCAATGCGACGACTCACGCTTCTCGGGGCGTCCAACACCTTCTCCAGACACGTCTGCCGCCATCACACTGTAGGCAACAAGGACATCAGATTCACACATGCGCAAGATGACAACCTGAATAGAGCAGAAACTGTTCCTAATCTTTGAACCATGTCCAGATTCTCACTCAGCCTTGATCAGGCCGTGGGTATCTCCTCGTCTATGCTATACTTGGCCAGACCGGCCTTGATACACTCGTCTCCATCCAGAGAGAGAACTCAAATGACCCGTGTATGCTCAAAACGCCTCGCTAACTCAGACAACGGTCTTCGATATGCCTGCGCTACGGCAGTCGAAGAGCGAAGGTATGCAATGCAATGCAAAACGGAAATATAAAAGACAGCCCACCAATACACCCACACCTCACATGACAGAGCATTCCCGGTCAGGGCGGTTCTTATCCTTGTGTTTGCTCTTCTCCGACGGCTCGCCCAGAGGGTCCCTGCTCTTGCTCCGGTGATGGCCCTTCTTCCCCTTTTTGCTCTTACTGGGCGTCATTGCAGCCTCTTTCTTCTCTTTGGACGGGCTCTGGACCTCGGGGGGCGTATGCTCTTGACTTTCGACCGGGTTGATAACGATGATGGGATCCTCAGCAGGCCCGGCTTCCGTAATGGTTAATTTGTCCTTGCTCCCACGACCCGTCAGCCTTGAAAGTGTCAAAGACAATCGTCCTTCGCCACTTTCACTGGTAGGCCGACTCTTGGTGGCACCCAGCCATGTGCGCGAACCCCGTCGTGAAGCCGACAAAAACCCCGTCTTCGATTCATCCGAAGGTGTGTGGGGCTCGGTGCGACCGCGTGACACGCTCTCCAGGTCATCAAAGGTAACGCTGCTGCGTCTGTTGCTGGACATGCTCGCGCGACCGAGCGGTTCGTCTGAAACCACCGACTCCGGATGCACGTCGGTTGGTCTCACCTTCTCCCACTCACCGCCGCATTCAGGGTCCGGCGATGAGAGGAGTATCTCTCTTGAGGGAACGGATGATATGGCTCCGGACTGCGCTTCGGCGTAAGTGGGAGGATCGCCTCGCGATGCCAACACCTCGTCAATCGGCTGCACTTGATAGAACAAGAGGTACGGCGATTCCTCACGCAGCGCTCGCCTGATGTCCACCTCCTTCACGCGTGGGTTGGCTAGGTCATCAAATCTGAGCCAAGAATCTGCACTCTCGTCGTCGTCATCGGAGTGTGAGGTGTCTGGTCGCTCGTGAGAGTTGGCGCGGACCAGCGAGATGTAATGTCCAGAGTCAACCGAGACACCGCGATGGCATACGACTGATTGTAGCACCAGCTTGAAGTTGCCAAAGAGTGGGCCTTCGTCCGCCATTCTTTCGTCTGAGACGAAGTGCGGTAGAGCGATTTCCAGCGGGATATCGACGTACGTGTTGAGACGTTTTGGGGCGCCGGTGGACGTCATGGTGTAGCGCTTCAGGCAGATGCCAAGAACAGGACGTCGAGCCGAGAAGTGCGCCGCAACCTGCGCGTCTGTACTTGGAACATTGTCCGTGTACCAGGCTACCATGTCGTTAGTCGTTTTCTTAGTCGTTTTCCTTACCAGTGCGTGCAAACTCACGGATGAGACTGAAGAACTGCCACGCAGGCATCAGAACCTCCTTTCTAAGAAGTGACGCTGACCTTGGTCGCCCACTGGAGCTGTTGTTCAGCATTTCATCGAGGTGCTTCTTCTCGTCGAACTTCTTGTCTTCTACATTCTTAACTCTCTGGCTGAAGATGCTGTCCGCGCGTCGACGATTGTCGAGAGTTGGTCGTATAGGGGTCAAAGGGCTAGGCGGGGCTATTGATATAGGAGTGGACACCATCGGCGACTCTGGACCCATGAGCTCGATGCTCTCCACGTGGATGGTCTCGTTCTTCTCTGAATTCCGGTCCATCGTTTGTCGATCTGCCGACCTGGTGGAACCGATGGTATTTTGGCGTTGCAAGAACCGCTTCACTTCGATGCGGTTGTTGAAGTAGGTCTCCAAGCAGTCTTCCAGCGTGATGACGCCCTCCCCTTCCTGCTCCGGAATGGCGACCTCGAGCAGTCGCTCGTTGACAAACTTGTGGTCGTCCTCCTTGTCCTCGCGGCCGGTGTGGTAGATGTCCATCTTTAGCGTGAGCAGCGGCAGTTCGAGAGCACCTGTGATGAAGGTGAAGGCTTCTGAAGCGTCTTGCTGGCAGACGTTGGCCGCATCTTCCCAACCGCACTCTGCCAAGGCATCCTGCAGGTGCTTTGTCTGGGTGGGTGTTAGTATAGATTTCTCGTTGGCGTTCATCGTACGTACAAGCTCAACCTTGATGAGACGTCCGGTCCTGAGCAAGTTCACCCACAGACGCAGTGTAGCGGCAAGCTTCTTTCTTGGCTCGTCGTCGAAGTTGTCGTACAGCATTGCCTCAAAGCTGTCCAGCCTCGCAAACATGGCGAAGAGCAGGGCGTCCAAGTAGCATGTGACCATGTTCCTGTTGATCGCCCCGACCATGTTGACGTTTGGATCGTAATCTTTAAGTTCTCCTTCGATGGACTCGTTTGCGAGTACAAGGACATTGTAGGCCTGGTCGATGTCGTCAGGGTACCAGTCCAACGCATGCTCGGCCTGCTCCTTTCCTAGTCTTGAAATCCCGACACCCTGCAGCCGAGAAAGCAGCATGGTGACCTGCAACCGTCAGCGCTACTCTGCCCCTCTTCCTCGTGGAGCGACGCACATTCTTCTGGGCGTCTTTGTCGGCGGTTGTTTTTTGATCTTCGTTTGTGAATATCTTGTAGAGGTCGGAGGAGACTGGCTGGCCGAGGCGAGACTGTTGCAGCAGAGGGTCAGACGAGTCGATGGTTGAGAGTGAGGTGTGTGGTGGTGTAAACAATGCGCGACATGGTGTGTGCAAGAATAGAAAGCCGTCTTGTACTGTATTTCGTAGTGCAGGGGGAAGCTTGTGGAACAGCAGAGGGGAGGAAGAATGGGCAGAGGTGGAGCGTACTTTGTTGCGGGCGGCTTCTTTGGACCTGCGCTTCTCGGCACGGTGCTCCTCGCGACGGCTGAGGAAGCGCTGCATGGTGGGAGCTGGCTAAGGATGCTCGACGTCCATTCAGAGAGGGCAGAAGCTGCAAAGTGTGAAGCGTCGAGGTGTGAAGCGTCGAGGTGTGAAGCGGGCTGGTCTTCAGAGGACCGGTGAGACGAGGGCGGCAGAACTCTCGTCGGCCGTCAGGTG
>SATY01000915.1:0-15465 GCA_004335155.1 Ascochyta viciae
AAGAAAACACCCTATACACACGTTAAAAAGCTTAAGGATAGCATTGCAGCCTGTTAAAAGGCTATCTACTAAAATATAAAGAATAGTAGAGACAGTGCACAGAGCAATTAGGCTACGCAGAAAGCTACTTAGATTAACTACAAAGAAGACTTAAAGACTATAATAATAGTTTATAATCTTATATACTTAGCATAGGTAATCTGCAACAAAATTTACTTAGCTAGTAGCAAGAATACTATAACCTACACAGGTATTATTAACCCTTTTATTTATAGTATTAAAGACCTAGCACTACATCTAGCCTTTACTATAATTATAGGCTTAGCTATAGCTAATAGCATAGTTACTATGCTAGTGTTTAGGCTTAAGGCTCTAAGACGCGCAGATCTAGAATAGTAGAAGTTGCTAGATAGAGCTATTTAACTCCTCTAGAAGCGCAACCTAAAGGAGACACTTAAGGTTTAGAAGGATTTTAAAAAGACTTCTAGAAGAAACAGCAACCTGTTAAAAGCAAAGAGGATTAAGAGAGACCTATAAATGTAGAAGGTTTTTAAGATTATTACAGAGATTATTAGAGCTTACTTTATTAGGCGCAACTACAATTTAGTTAATAGATAGCATTAAAAGCTAAACTTAATAGACTATACTCTAGAGAGTTAGTATGTCTCTATTATCTACTAGAAAGTATATTACAAAAAGCTTAGAAATGTAGAATAGACTATTCTTGCGCAGATTAAGACAATTAACAATAAAGCGCTTAAGAAATAGCAAATGCTTAGTAGTAATAGTTTAGGAAAACCTAAACCTAAACCTTAGTCTGCTTTATGCATAGACCCTTAAAGTTACTAGAAAACTAAAATTCTATTAAGCTTTCTAAATTTCCTTAACATAATATACAAATACTAGGATAACTATCTAAATAAAGAACTTTTTATTAGTGTAGTAATAACATAGGTTAACAACCTTAGCAAGACTAATCTCTAGCTAGATAAAATACTTAAGAACCCTACTAAAATCCTTAGGTTAATTATCTTTAAGGCTATTAACAAGATCTGCAAGGGCTTAGCTAAAATAGATCACATATTATATATAGCAAGAACAATAGGACGTAAGAAGACTATAGCCCTAGACCTAAGGAAGGATTAATTAGACTGTTAACTTGTTACCTTTTAAAGTAAGTATTGCATTGCGTTAAATGTGCAGTTGTGCAAAGTAATTATATATGCAGTAAGTTATATATCTAACTATTACTTGTACTCTTAGCAATAGTACTAACATGCTTGTAGAGAATAGTAAAGAAGTTTAGGTAAGCTACAATCGCCTAGGTAAGTAAGGGTGTAGATAAGAACTTAGAAGTGTTAAAGTAGCGCAACTACTACAACACTAAAACTAAGAAAGTTAATAACTAAGTCTAGTACATAGTAGCTAGACTAAAGATAGTCTATTAGTCTATTAATCTTGTTAAGGGTTATGTCTTTAAAGGTCTAGAACCGCACAGCATTAACGCTAAGGCTAAATAGTATAGGTACTATAGCTATTAAATTAGCTAAGTAGCACTAGAGGTTGTGCTTAACTACTTAGTACACTTAGAATTATATGTAGAGGAGTTAACGTACAAGAGGAATATAGTAAAGAATAAATTTATAGAATAGTGCTATTCTATATAGCTTAACAAGATTAAGGAATTAGCTTCTGCTATAGCAGACAAGGAGGTTTAAATTACTAACAGCACTGTTGATTTAAATAGAATAGGAATAGTGTATAGACATAAATTTAATGTCTTGCATAAGTAGACTACAAGTAGCTGTCTAATAAGAATGTAAGATGTGTTTAAACTACTACCTTTATAAGTAAGTTAAAGGCCTAAGTTGTTATTATCTCTATAGTTTCTATACTCTTGCTATAGTACACTAATAGTTTGTTTACATATATTATACTCTTAACCTAACACAGCTACAGCATATCTAGTAAAGAAATATTAGAGTAGCTATTTATATTTCTAGATACTAGCAAACATAGCTTTCTACTTAATATTTAGCTTTCTAAATAGCACTTAAAGGAAGGTTGTGCTAATAATTAATAAATAGGCAATGCAGAATGCACTGTACTATGCTAATAGTATGTTTTAGAGTACCTATCTTACTATATAGTCTATATAAGTTTTACTATACTGCGCACACTCTCTTACCTTTACCTTAAATATTCTTACGTTACAGAGGGGCCTATCTAGTAGCTACTTATAATAAATAAGCCTCTACCTGCCTTTCTTTCTAATACCTACAAACTGCTTCTATTATCTTCACTTATAAGTTGCCTACGCCTACTACTTTACTCTACAAGACCTGCCTTCTATTATCTTTGCTTGTAAGTTGCTTACGCCTACTACTTTACTCTACAAGATCTGCTCTCTAACATAGCAAGACGTCGCTGCTATAGCACTGCCTAAAGCTAAACGCCTACTACTTAAGCTAACTATAGTAAAAGAGTAGCAAGCGCTTATACAATAAGAAGGAAAAGGCTGTTCTATAATCTAAGCTCTTACTGCAGGCTTTAGACTAAACAAGGAAAGCCTTAAGCAAGTAGGCACAGACCCAGACGCTAAAATTAAATTAGTACAAGGATTCCTAGCGCTTATACAGAATTGCTGTAGATTAAAGGTAAAGGGCCCTTAGAATTAGATAGATGTAGACAAGAAGACATGCAAGGTTAAAGAATAGCTGTCTTATAATAGCAAGTAGGCACATCTATTTAGTGATAAGAATGTAGAGGTGCCACTAGCGCTAAAGAAGAAGGTAGTAAGGAAACTAGTCTTTAATGCAAAGGCTAGGGTATATAAGAACATAATTAGAATAAAGACTAATATTAAGATAGAGCTTTTACTAACAAAGAAACTATAGGACAAATTGCCTTTACGCTTGCTATTCCTAACCTAAACACTAACCTAATCTCTAAGACACTTTTCCTTTCCTCTAAATGCGCGTGTAAACACCTAGATAATATCTAGTATACAACTATATGTGCTAGTTAGCTATCTACTGCTTTAAGACTGTATTAGTAACCTTCTCTAATTTAATGTTAGGCTTATAGATTCTTAAACATAGGTAATAATTACAAGGCTACTATTTTGCCTTTTGCTTATAGACGTTAGCATCCTAGAGACAGTAATAGGCAGCTTTACTAGTAATAATATAATAAGAACAAACCTTGTAGAGTTTATGTAGTACAAGGTCTTACTTAAGATTATAAAATTGTAGAAGGAGCAAGGATATAAAATAGAACTTACACAAAACCTAGGTATTCTACTAGCTAATAAAGACAACTTTGTAGTTACTGTAAACAAGTTTATTAATAAGCTGTGTTAGTATACTAATTTGTATATAACTCTTATACTTTATACTTACAACGCTAAAGTAGTAGGTATATACATAGTGCGTTCACAAATGTACTATAGCTAACAGTTAGTTAAGCAGATAGAATAGGCTATAGCAAAGAGTGCATAGAGTAGAATCTTCCTTCTAGTATATTATTCTCTAAGTAAGTTACTTTGTTTCTAGTTACTAACAAGAGGTAGTTGTTAATAATAATAATAATAATATTAATAATATTTAGCAGTTGTATCCTAAGCCTTCTTTAGAACTGCAAGGTACATACACAATATTAGTTTATCTACTTAAGTAAACTCTAGCTAATAGTATAATTACAAAGTTTCTTTTAGTATAAGTATATTTGCAGGATAAGCACAGCGCCTACCTCTACTTTTTAACTTTACAGCTGCAGGAAAATCTCTAAATAGAAAAAAGAAAGACATATAAGGGTACGCAAAGAGTGCAAAAGAAGGCGTAGAAAGTAGAGGAGATGTAATAAGTAACCTATTTAATAGCAAGGCAAAGGATTGTAGAGAGCGCTTACATAGGGCAGTAGTAGCAAAAAGTACAAAGTAGATAAGCGACTTATTTAGCACTGCCTAGCTAACAAATAAGTAGAGAGACGCTGTTAGTAATAGTAATAACAAGTACATAGAAACGCAAGAAGCTAAGGTTAGTAAAGATAAGTTGTATGTAGAAAGCAGGAACAACATAATTAATATAGACATAAGATAAAGATGCTGCAAAGGAGCACAAGATATTATTGCAATAGATAATAAGCTTTCTATATATACAAGGTAATAGAGGAATTCTATATATATAATAACACACTTCTTGCTTAAACAGCTTTATCTGCTAAACTATAATACTGCAGTAATTAATGTAATATACTATTAGAGTTAAACTATTAACTATAGTTAGGTTCCTTCTAATAGTTAGTTTAGTGTTTGCTTTAGCTATAAGGTTAGCAGGCCTGTGCACTAGCTACTGTACTAGTACACTTAACACTTATAATACCTTTCTTTCCTTAAGTTGTAGGTGTTTTATCTAACTACTTCTACTAACTTGTCGCAGAACGTTAAATATATAATTAAGCAAGAGAAAGCGTAAGCAGGCGCTAATAATAGTAAGGAAGAAGCGCCACTTTGTTTGTCTATCAAGGTTAACAAAAGGGAAAAGAAGAAGCAATCCAATTCTAAGAGCAACACTAACTTCTAGGCCAACTCTTCTAGAGATACTAATATTAAGGCTAGAGCACTAGAGGGCAATATGCAGCAAGAGCTTATAGGTTACAACTAGCAGTATAGTGTTAGTAGGCTTGCTTATTAGTCTTTAAACTAGCTAAACTAGCTAAACCTGCTAAAGGGCTAAGATATACTTTATTTTCTTACTTAAACTGCTACTCCTGCTTCTATGCAGCGTAGCCCTGTTAAGCTACTAAATAAGAGTAGTAGTAAGCAGTAAGTTTTATTATTAACTATAGTTATTAATGCTCTAAAGCTAGCTAAGAGAGATGCTAAACGCCTAATAGTTATCTTATTAATCTCTCTCCTAGCATCTCTAAAACTAACGCTAATGCTATTAGTTAAGCCTATTATCTGTGTAGACATCCCTATCTGCCCTTCCTTTAAACTAACAAATCTCCTCTACACACACTATAGCAGCTATGCCTACTACAAGCTACACTCCTCTAGCGCCTAAAAATTTAAGACTACTAGTGTTAAGCACTATAGCTTCTGTAGCTTAGCGCACTATAGCTACAGCTGCATATGCTAACATATTATATTAGAAACACAAGTATATAACATGCTCTAAGCACTTAAGAACTTAACTAAGAAGAAAGAGCTTATTAACCTTACAATAAATTACCTCTACAGCATTAAAGGTACCTTAGTGCAGCAGAGATAGTAGAACTGTAAAAAGGCTACAAGCATGCTAACAATATTATAGCATTTAATAACACTATTGCTTTTGTAACTAGGACTAGGCTACTGCTATAGGCTGCTACTAGTAGATCTGCACCTTCTGCAGATCTAACACCTAGACCTCCTTAGCTAAACTAGTATAGTAAGCATAGCTAGAGCTAGTACAGACTAGATGTTCTACTCTATTAACAGCAGAACGCGCAGTGGATAGCAGTTCCTAGTAGCTATAAAGCAGGTTGTAGATAGGCTATGCTAAGGGACTATTTAAGTAGAAGAAGTGCAACTAAGAAAAGACTATAGGCATGCTAAGCAATATTATAGTAACTAGCAATGCTAAAGTTTCTATAACATAGGCTGGAACCTTATTACACATAGGTATTCTAGTGTATAGTTAACTATCTAGTTTATAGTTTTAAGTTAACACACTTATATAATACAAGGACAACAGCTCTACTATAGCTAAGAGTTAAATATAGTAACTTTTAAAGTAGTAACTAAACGCTTAATATAGACATAAAGGTTAGATATATAATAAAATAGGCTAGACTTTAACATTGTAGTAGTAAGAGCTAGGTATATAATAGTTTTAATAATGTGTTTATTAGCTGTGCTTAGCTCTAAACAAGAGCGTAGTAGCATTATATGTAGCCTACTCTACTAGTATAGCATAAGCAGAGGCTCTTAGTGCTTAATTAATTATTGCTATTAAAGAGTACATAGTTAATAGGTTGCAACTAAGCAAGTAAGACAATTGTTATTAAAAGTTTTATAGATGTATAGAGGTAAGTAGTTTTGCATTTAGATATATAAGAGCTAGGAAAAGACAAAGAGAAATATAATGCATGCTAACAAGACACGCTATATATACTATAGAGCAAAGTACAGCAAAGGGGTATACTGTACTAAGAAGCATAGTATAGTAAGGGCATGTACTATACTATAGAGCAGAGTATAGCAAGGGTATATACTATACTAAAGAGTATAGTATAGCAAGAGCATATACTATACTATAAAGCAGAGTATAGCAAGGGCATATACTATACTATAGGGCAGAGTACAGCAAGAGCATATACTGTACTATAGGTTAGAGTACAGCAAGGGCACGCACTATACTATAAGGCAGAGTATAGCAAGAGCATATACTATACTATAAAGTAGATTATAGTAAGGGCATATACTATACTATAGAGTAGAGTACAGCAAGGGCACATACTATACTATAAGTTAGAGTATAGCAAGGGCATGCACTATACTATAAGGCAGAGTATAGTAAGGGCACATACTATACTATAAAGCAGAGTACAGCAAGAACACATACTATCTCCTTAATAGCAATCCTAGTGTATAGACTATAATTAATAACTTATTATATAACTATTTAAGGTTGTAGCAATGCATTAAACGTAAATTAGCAACGTTAGCGTTATCTAGCAAATGTTAAGTAGGCATTAAGGCTGTTTAGAAAATATAGAGTAGGTGTTAAGGCTGTTTAGAAAATGTAGAGCAGGCGTTAAGGCTGTTTAGAAAATATTAAGCAGACATTAGAGCTGTTTAGAAAACATTAAGCAGGCATTAGAGCTGTTTTAAAGATATAGCAGGTTACATCTATTAATACACTAAACATAAAAGTCTTGTATAAGCAATTTTGCAATTATAGTATAAGGATTGCAGTAATAATATTTATCTAAGTAATTATTAAAACATGTAAGCTGTAGTATAAAGATAGTATGTTTTGTGTATAGATAGAATGCGAGTTCTACTAATACTATAGCCTACAGTACACTTCTATGTTTTCTTAAAATTAAAATAGCAAAATCTTTTCCTAATATAGGTATACTCTAAGCTATTCTTTGCTGCTACTTTTAGATTATGCTATTGCTCTAGCTGCCTAATTACCTGCTCGCAGAGGTCTATTGCCTTTCTACTATCTACTTAGGCCTCTAGGGGACAGTATAACTAGTGTGTATCTAGAACTCTATTAAAGCTCTAAGGGTTAATTCTATATGCTACCTTAATAGAGAATTCCCTATGCACTAAGTAAGTCTTTAAGTTGTATATATACTTTGCGTATAGTAATAAGTCTACCTAGTTATCCTGTTAATAGTTTATATAGATGCGTAGGTAGGTTTCTAACTTCTAGTTTTAGCGCTTTGTCTGCCTGTTAATCTGTAAGTAAAAGGCTGTACTAAGGCAATAGTTAATCTTTAAATAATAGTAGATGTTAGACTAGTATTAACTAGTAAACACTAACCTACAGTCTTATATTAGGGTATTAGGGGCACTATATTTAAGAAAGCATTGCCTAAGTAGTAGTTTAGCTACCCCCTAGGATATAACTATCTTAGTTACAGGTAGATACTAGATATACTTACTAAATCTATTAACTAAGACTAGGATTAAGTTGTAGTTGTTCCTCTAGTTGTTCTTTAACATTAGTAGGTCTGTTATAAAGTCTAGAGAGTAATACTACTAAAGTGTGTTAGGTACTACGAGTAGAACTAGCAGCTCTTATAGCTTATGCCTGCAGATCTTGTTTAGTTAGTATACTCTACAGTGCTAAATGTACTTATATACATCTTTCTTTAAGTTTAGCGAATAGTACTTTTATTTGCAAAGCTAGGTAGTCTTCTTACAACTGTAGTAACCTCTTATAGAGTTATTAAGTCACGATTTTAGTGCTATAGGCAGAGGGATTAGGCTTGTTCTAGTTAGTGCTTTTTACTGTATACACCTCTTTGTTGTGTCTTTCTAAACTAAATAAACTAAATAAATTATAGAGTTATTATAGTTCTTTGCAAGAATAGTTTAGCAAAGAGTAATATCTTAGAGAATCTACACTTTTCTACTCCTGCGTAGGATTCTGCTAAGGTTAACCTTCTAGTAGTAGTAATCCTTAGCTGCTCTGCTTGCTTCCTAACTTGTTAGTAACTTATAAGCAGCGTTCTGCTCTTAAAACTATCTAATATAGTTCGTTAGGCGTTCTAGAGTATCTAGAGCGTATACAGACTTGCTTTGCACAGTGTTATTTACAAGATAGGTAGGTAACCTAACTAATCTATTAAGGTTATAAAGGAGAGCCTTTATAATGTTAAAGCTAGGTTCCTAAGCTTTAAATAAATTAGATTAACTCTAGCTGCTATAGCCTGTAGATAGCTAGTTAAGAGCTAAGAGAGACGCATCTCTAGTACCTATTCATAGGTAGAATTCCTTAGAGGCAGTTTTAGAGAGTTGCTAGAATCCTATAGAACCTCTACTAGGGCTGCCTATTGCCCTAGTTGCCTATTCAACGTTTTAAGCCTTAGACTTCTAGATAGTTTATATTTAAAGCTTTTGTTAGAGTGTTAGTAGTATAGTGTTACGTAGTGCCTACTGCTCTCTAATAACTAGTCTCTTTGCATAATCTAGACGCCTTAAGGGGCTTTTTGCAGGGTTCTCTAGTCTAGGCTTATACTTAACTTTGAAGTTATACCTAGCTAGCTCCTCCGCCTAGCGTGCTTGCTTAGGAGAAAGCTCCTTTATAGTTATAAAATACTACAGGCTGTTATAATTAGAGAGTACTTAGATTATTAATAGAGCGTAATTAAAGTAATATTGCTACTACTTAAATGCCTGAATAATTGCAACTAACTCCTTATTATAGGTATGCTATTTAATTAATTGACCTTAGAACTTCCTGCTCTAGAACACTACTAGCTTCTAGTGTTGTTCTATTAGTAGCTCTAACAATTATAATTGCAGCAGTATAGTAGCTATAGCAAAGTCTAACATTATAGTAAAATCTATAATTAGCTTTGTAGGGTTAAAGTGCTATAGCATAGAGACTTTAGTAAACTTCTTTCTAATAGTAAGAAAGGCCTAGCGTACTTTCTCTAGCTAGCTCTATAGTTTGTACTATCTTGTTAGGCCTTACTAAATTTTTGCTAGCGTTTTCTTTCTTCTCTTTATTAAAGTAGAGCCTTCTAGCTCTAACTCTAGCCTCTAGGCAGAGGTTATATAGTCTACTAACAGGTATACAATCCTAGAGTAGCTAAAGATAAACCTTTAATAGAAGTTAGCAACGCTAAGAAATACTTAGATGTTCTTATACTCTTTAGGCTCTAGCTACTCTTAGATTATTTGCATGTAGACAGAATCTATAACTACTCTATCAGGCGTAATAGTAAAGCCTAGAAACTTAACTAACTTTGTTATAAATAAGTATTTGCTTACCTTGCAGAACAACCCCTATTTAATAAGTTAATCTAATATCTCTTTAACGTAGGCTTAATAATCCTCCTTATGCTCTAAGTATATAAGAATATTATCTAGATACACTGTATAGGTATAGTTTATAAGACCTCCTAAAGCTCTCTAAATATAGGAATAAAATGTTGCTAAAGCATTTGCTAACCTAAAAGGTATAACTAGGTACTTAAAATAGCTGTACCTAGTCTTGAAATCTGTTTTCTACTTATTGCCTTCCTTAATCTAGAGCCTATAGTAGGCATTACGTAGATCTAGCTTAGAGAAGATAGTAGCTTTTAATAGCCTGTCTAGCATCTTATTTACAAGGGGAATAGGATACTAGTTCTAAATAGTAATCTTGTTAAGGCCCTTGTAATCTATACAGAGTTGCAGTGTACTATTAGCCTTTAGCACAAATAAGATAGGTGCTATAGTAGAGAACTTACTTAGGCGTATCTAATCCTTCTCCTACACTATATTAAGGTAGGCCTAGAGTATTTCTAGCTCCTTCCTAGAGAGGTTATAGTTAGGCATGTTTAGTATCTTACTCTCTAGCTTAATATTAATAGAGTAATTGTAATTCCAATGTAGTGCTAATACACTAGGCTAGTGTTTGCTAAATATAAACCACTTGTAGTGCAGCTCTAGAAGAATATACTTAAGCTCTCCTAGGTCTAGTTTATTATTAATAGAGTTAACTAAAGGAAAGTCTTTATTACTATTTAAGAGGACTTAGGCTATACCTGTAGGTAGTATCCTAGAGCGTTAAAAAAGCTCCTAGATAATGCTTGCTACTATGCGCTTTCCTGTAGCTTTAGAAAGCTAGAATAGGTCTAGATGCTATGCAATGTAATGCAAAAGGTAGTTTATAACTTTAAGCATTTTATTCTAGAGCTAGAGGAGTCTCTTATTATAAAAGTATTCTATGTTAAGGACAGTGTCTCTGCTTAGCTTATAGGCTAGTAGTAGTCTACTGTCCTCTTAGTTACTTTCTAATAGGGTGTTAATTGTCTCTTTTAGGACTTAGTAGACTAGGTTACCTAAGTGTATAAGGTATGCTCTTTCTCCTAGCTCTATAGAGTAGAACAAGTTCTATATAGTAGTAATATGTACTTTCTCTATATTATTAGGGAACTACTTGTATATGCCTTTAGAGAAGTAGATACATAGGTTAGTAGATACTAACTATAAGTAGCCTAGTACTAGGTTGTACCTCTTAAAGGTAGCTAACTAAAACTCCTATAGACCTACTAATCTAGCCCTTAGCCGTTTTGTGTCTTGATTTTGTAGCTAGATCTTAGGAGGAAACTTGTCTAATACATTTACAATAGTGCTACAAACAACAGTAATTACAGCAACAGTATTGCCTTACACTCCCTAGTTAATTCTTCTAAATAACAATGTCTATCTATTGTTATTCTATAGACTCTAGACTTGTAGCAGTGCTATTTATTTACACTTACAACAACTCTGTTGTTAATAACTAACTATTAACTACCTTATAAGCAATAACCTAAGCTACTCTATGCCTTACGAAGTTTCTACTTCTCTAAAGACTAGTAAACCTACTCCTTTAAAGGAGCCTATAAAAAGAATACCTAGAATAGTTCTATTCTATCTTGTAGCTTAGATAGCCTGCTCTAGTAGTGTTAAAGCAAGTGCTAACAACACAGGCTAACTAAACATATATACCCTTATTACTTTATTAATATTAAACTAGCAGTAGAGGATACTATAAATAAGGAGAAGTTATATATAATTAATGCTACATTTCTAACATAAGACCTTATTATTCATAAGCGTAATAGTACTAAGTAGGTATACTTAGAGCATGCTTTTATGCTGCTAGTATTAGAGAAGTCTAGGTCTTAGTGTTATTTTAGGGCTTAGGGCATGTAAAGGAAGCTAGTATCTCTTATTAGGAATTCTTTTAAATGACATGTTGCTTAGAGCAGTTAAAGAAGTAGATGTGTATAATGTTGTAGGCACAGGATTAAGGTCTTATTGCTAGGTTATTAACCCTTTTAGTACACTAAAGGCCTCTCTTACAAAATAAGCTAGTGTTTTCTATTTAAGAGGTTGTTGCCTATAGTTAGTAGACGCTAACCCCTTAACCTACTAACCTACAAATCTAGAGATTCTAGTCCCTAACCTGTATGTAGATGTTAAGTCTTACCTGCCTACTAAGGTACGCTGTTAACTCTTAGATTTATTAGGAGTTACTTAATGTTTAACTTACAAAGTTACTCTAGCTCTAGTGTTACATAGAATGCGTTTACTAGGTTCTTAATAAACTTTTGTTGTTATACATAGGTTACAATTTTAGTGCTATAGGCAGAGGGATTAGGCTTGTTTTAGTTAGTGCTTTTTGCTGTATACCCCTCTTTTTTTTGTTTTTTAAACTAAATAAATTATAGACCTACTAATTTGATTATATCATTACTGTCTAGGCAATTCATAGTTAGATTATAGAGTTATTAGATGTTTAGGTAGTTGCTATTAAGGAATATAGCTAGTAGCCTTTAGTAGAATAATTTACGTTCTAGGTAGAAGTTATATACTACTTACTAACTAATAAGATTTAGCTTTGCTTCTAAGTTGTAGAGGGCTTAGAATAGTTTTAAGGCCCTATTAAAGCCCTAGAGGGATATAGTAACTATAATACAAGTTTATTTCCCTTTAGTTTTAGGCCCTAGTTGTAGTTGAAATAGGTTAGCAACTAGGACTTTCCTTTTCTAAACTCCCCTATTAACTAGGAATTCCTATTGTTGTTTCTTTTGTAGTAGGAATTGTAGCTACTATAGTTCTTCTAGTAGCTCTTTTAGTTACCCTAGTCTTTGTTTTAATTCTAGCTATTATTGCTGTTATTAGGTTAGGTAGCTACTAGAGTGCTGTTGCTCTAGCTATAAGAAGGTGGTCCTCTACAGCTAGCATGTCTCTTATTTCTCTTCTAATTAGGGGATGTAGCGTGCCTCTTACTATAGTTAGTATTGTTACTTTTATAAGTAGCTATAGAGCAAGCTGCTGTCTTCGTATTACAAAGAGCTTGTTTAAACTTATACTATTATTAGATGTTATCTAAGCTGCTATTATGCTAGATCTTCTATTAAAGGTAAGACAGGGTTTTAGACTATACAAAAGCAATTTTAAAGTTGTAAATATTAGTGCTATTGTTAAACTTAAAGAAGCTGTATAGTAGTAGTAACTTCTAGTAGTTTAATAGTATTAGAAAGGTGTTAACTATATTGCCTTCTTTCTATTTAATATTAAAGAACTTAGTATAGTTCTTATACTTAGTAAGGACAGAGTCTTACATAAGTTGCTTCTTTTCTACCTTAAGGTTAGACTATAACTAGATAATTCTCTAGTTAATCTGTTATTAGATTAGTTTGCAATAGATACTAAACTAAATAGTACCTATAGCCTAGTAGGTTCTTATAATAGAGTGTTCTAGTACCTAAGCGTATTAGAAGGCTGTTTTAATGTCCTTAATCTACTAGTCTACTTGCTATAGGGATAGAGCTCTACTCTTAGTACCTAGCTTAGGTTTAGGTTAAATGTTGTTTAAAACTTAGATTATCTTTCTAGCCTTATTAAACGCTAGCTAGTTAGGTTTTAACTAGTTTCTGCCCTTAGTTAGGCCTAGGGCTTATAAGGCCCAGTTAATCTAGCTTCTTTAGATAGCTAGTTTAGCTTTAGTAGCTCTAGCAAGCTCTGTCTTAAAAAGGTTCTTAAGGAGTTGCTTAATAAATAAGGGCTGACCTGTAGTTAGGATAGCTACAGGTTCTACCCTAGACGCCTTAGTAGCGGCTAGGGGTCTACATTTAAACTAGTTGCTAGGGTTATCTAACTTAAATAGGATAGCATATCTGTTAGAAGGCTAGTAGGGCTATAAGCCTAATTGTCTCCTAATTCTATAGGACCTAACGCTTAGTTGTTAGATGTACTAGGTTGTAAGGTTCTAGTTATAGGCAATAGTACTTGCTTCACACTAGAGATAGATAGTAGAGGGATAGCAATAGGTGTATTCAATAATAAGAATAATACTTGTCTCCCCTGAGGATGGCGTGCGGCGCAGGTTTTGCGCACCTTCGCTAAGGGCGAGACTAATACAAACTAAGGATAGTTCCAGAACACTACAACACTAAACAATTCTATCGTGGCTCGTTACATAGGTGTTGTGTTACTAAACTAAGGCATGCCTAGTAGTAATACGTTTACTACTACATTCTGTATAGGATACCTCTAGGCATCTGTTAAGTTACTACTAAGGCTAGGCTGTTGCAAGACTAGAGTGTTGTTATTATTAGCGACGTTAATTTCTAAATATTGTAATAGATATAGAAAAAATTAGATTTCTCTTAACTGCCTCTTTTAAGAGAAAGTATAAAGGACCTAAATTGTAAGAGCACTATAGGCAGGCAAGAGAGATAGAACAAAAACGTATAGTATTAAATAAAATAAGAGATAAATCCTTAGGAGTTAAGCCTCTAAGAATCTTAGGGAATATATACGTGTGTGTAGGCTCTAAGGAGTAACTATAGTTGCTCTAAAGTGTTCCTAAAAGTTAGCACGCCTAAGGTAGAAAGCCTCTAACAGTTTTATTAATTTTATATTGAATAATAAGTACCTACTAGTAGGTTGTGCTATCTAACTATAGCAGAAGTCCTAACACGTGTTCTCTTCTTATAATAAGTAGAAGTCCTCTAAGCTAATCTTACACTAGCAAATAAGTACAGCCTAAGTAGGGGTTAAGTATATTACGTAAAGTACTCTAGCTCTACCTAGCCTCTACCTACGCTAACTTCTTGCTAAGAGAGTTGGGGCTAGGTAGAGTCTATGTATAGTAGAGGTAGGTGTAGAGTAGAGTCTATATATACTAAGAGTAGGTGTAGACTAGAGGCTGCATAGACTAGTAGTAGAAGTAAAGTAAGAGCTATATAAACTAGTAGTAGAGGTTAAGTACATTACGTAATAGTATATATGTACCTAAGAAGCTGCTTCTTTACTTCTAACTTAGAGTGTAGGATTTAAAAATTTATTACATATATTTGTTATAGAAGTAATTATAGATTGTATATAAGTGTGTATATTAAATATTCTAATTATATAAGAACCTAGGAAACCTGTATATAAGTATAAAGTAACTTAGCATATCTAAATAATTAGATAGTTCTAGCAAGAAGCTTTTTGTAGTATTGCCTAGCTAGAGTTACATCCTTGCTTATTATAGTTACCTACTTAGTATAAACAGTATTTTAATTAACATCTATTTGTATTAGCTATATTTCGCTAATGTAGAGCTTTTACATACCTTTAAAGATACTAATAAGAAAAGATTTAGCAGCCTCTTATAAAGCCTCTAGGGCTACAGCTCTAAACTGCAAATTACTCTTAATTTCTTACGCAATTTTACAAACTAGGCGTAAGAATGCTAACTTAGAAATAATTATGTTAGTAGACTTCTAATATTTATAGATTTCTTAAAGTGCAACATCTATAGTAGAATTAGTAACTAAATATAATAAAAGACTGTAATAACTTACTACTAGCCTTATTACAGCGCTTAGTGTAAAGTTATAAGACTTTCTTCTTATAATCTTTATTAGATAATTTCCTTTTTAGGAACAGTTATTGTAAAGTTATAAGACTTTCTTCTTATTATCTTTATTAGATAGTTTCCTTTTTAGGAATATTTATTACCTAAAAAAGCAACTTAAGCTATTTAGCCTAAATATATATATATTAGGCCTAAATATAGGTACTTTCCTTATTAGGTATAGTGCTTACCTAATCTAGTAAAGTACTATCTAGAGAATGCCTAACTAGAGAGTATTAGAAAGCTGTGCTTGTTATAGCAATAGCTTTACTAGATCTAGAGTTAGCTTTCTTACTATAGATAGCTTAAGGACACGTTGCCTTTACTAGTAGGTTACGTGTACACCTACGTA
>SATY01000916.1:0-15459 GCA_004335155.1 Ascochyta viciae
AATAAACTTTTGTTGTAATATATATGTCACGATTTTAGTGCTACAGGCAGAGGGATTAGGCTTGTTTTAGTTAGTGCTTTTTGCTGTATACCCCTCTTTATTGTGTCTTTCTAAACTAAATAAATTATTAAAGTTATAGGTGTTGTTATCCTAGATGCTATACTTAGCTTTAATATTTGCTATAAGCTTAAACTAGCCTTGTATAATCTCTAGATCCTTACAAAGAGCTCTCTTGAAGTTATACTTGCAATTAAACTACACTTTAAGGTTAAGGCAGTGCTTAACAAATATACTAGGCTAGTTTAGGCTAACTTAGCCTATATTGCACTCTTTCTGTAAGGAATTAGCTATATTAGCTACAGCAGCCAGCTAAGAAGCAAATCCTTAGGCATCTAGCTTAAGGATGTGCTTAGCAATTATATCCTCCTTAGTCTAATCTATATTTTTTAATTTTAGCGCGTAATTAGCTTATGCAGGTTATTTTATATATTAGTTGTATAGTGTATTATAAGGCGTGTTATATATAGCTGCAGTGTGTTATAATGTAAGTGTTATGTCTTATTTAATTGCCTAGAGCGCAAGCTGTATTATAGCTTCTTTTAAGAGCTTAGATTTGTGTTGTTGTTAAGGCATTGTGTAGTAGGGTAGAAGTTTAGTGTAGTTTTAGCATTATAAACAACTTACTTGTATAAACAACTTACCTATAGAGTACGTTAACTTAATTGCAAATTTGCAAGTTAATTAAATTAAGTTATCCTGCCTAAGTTTATAAGCACATATGTACTTAAATAATAAAAAACTTAATAAGATTAACTTGTTTAGTTATCTAGGTAGATACTTAGGTTTTTTTTTTGTGTTATAGCCTTAGTAAAAAGCTATACCGTGTCTGTGCGCGTGATGCGCGGATTCGCGTAATGCGCACCTAACTACTTTTCCAGCTATAGATAATTAAGGCTATAGAGCTACCTACAATAGCTATTATTACAGGATCTTATAGTGTAGTACTAATTAATTGCTTACAAAAAAAATATACTACTTACATTTTAATAGTAATTTAACGCTGCAGCTGCAGCGGGTAGTAATAGCTAGAGCAGCTTAGCTGCAGCTAGAAGCAGCAATAGAGGACTACGTCTACTAACACTATCCCTAGAACTACGTTTTTAACGCTTTTTTAGCTGCGTTGCTTTTAAGGCTTTTTTGAAGCAACGAACGAACGAAGGAAGCAACAAAAGAAAAACACCCCAACTACAGCACCCCCACCTCCATTCCCACACCACCATCCCACGTCCCGCGACCCTTCACGCGTGTCCCTCAGTCGGAGGAAACCGAGGCGGGGTGGATGGCGTCTAGTAGGATGAGGTAAGTAGCCGTTACAGTCACCTCCAAGGAGATTGCTTGATGTGGTAGTGTGCGGTTTATATCAGGGTTGTGTGTGTGACTCCAGGAATGTGGGGAGGTGGGTTGAGGTTGGGGTTGCGGGTGGTGTTGATACGGGGGGAGGTGATGTGAAGATGAGTTAGGATAGCTGGTTGTTTGGAAGTTGGTTGCGTGGAGGTTCGTGGGAAGGGGTATGTTGTGACTTGTAGGGAAGAAAGTCACGTGGGTGCGCGATACCGTGTTTTGGGGTCGCTAGCGCGTTGGACTGGTCTACTCTTACTCCAATATCATACTCTCCCCATTCAACATATCCCGAAACCTCACATCCTCAAACCCGTCCCCCGCCCACGCCTTGACTCCCTGGTCCTCGCTCCTCGCCTCTCTCAGCGCGTCTTCCACCGTCCAGACCTTCCTCTTCAAAAACCAACTAATAAACCCGCCGCCCTTCTTCACCTCGTCGTGCGTAGCAACCCAGTACCGGGCGCGCAGTGTGCGCTGCGCGAGGACGCCGTTCTTGGCGCCGAGATTCAGCTGCTGCGCCGCCGAGATGCTGACGTCGTGCAGGCCGTGCAGGAAAGCGAGGACGCGGAGTTGCGGGTCGGCGGTGGCGATGGGGGAGAGGGCGGCGTGTGGGATGCCGTGGGGCGTGTAGATGACGGCTTCGACGGCTTCGGTGGCGGTGGAGGAGAAGCTGCCCTCGAGGCCGTCGCCGTTGATGGAGAGGGAGGAGCGGGGTTTGCGTGGGGTGCTGGAGAGGAAGGGGTGTGTGGCGAAGGTGATGAGAAGGGCGGAGTGGTAGTCGAGGGAGTCGCGCGGGGCAGTCAGGCGGCTGATGGTGAGCCAGGAGGGGAGGGGCGAGAGGGAGAAGTCGTGCCAGTCGCCGTGGTCGGTGAAGGTGGGGGTTGTGGTGACGGTGCGGAAGTGCGACCACGAGGAGATGAGCTTGGCTGCTTGCTGTCGTGTGGATTAGCATGGAGGGCGTGGATGTGGCTTGCGGTGCGCACCTCTGTGGCAAAGACGGGCACGTCGGGGTGCACCTCGAGCAGCGTCTCCTTGTGGCAGTGGTCGGTGAATTCATGCGAGATGGCAACGGCATCGATGAGCGACTCGTCTCCCTCACCGGCTCTCCGCCTGCTGGCCCTTCTCATGCCACCGGCGAGCATCTCCACCTGGCGCACCATGTCGTCGACCTCGGCGATGCTCTGCACGGCGCTGGGCGTGGCGTGCCATTGCTGCGAGAACCACTTTGCGACGTCCGACTGGCCGCCGACGAACCACGGGTCGATGAGGATGTTGTAGTAGACGCGACTGCCGTGCTTGACGGCGCTGGCGGGCCGCGGGATCTGGAGCAGCCAGGACGTGTCGTCGTTCAGGTGGTGCAGCACGGGCCGGCGCGTCGCGAGCGCCCGGACAACGGCATCGCGTGTTTCGAGGTGCAGCTGTTCTGACGGTTCGTCCATGAGGCGAGCAGATCACCGACGCATCCTCGACAGTAGTTTGACAGTAGTTTGACAGAAGTAGCTTGGGAGTGACGCGTTGGTGTGTTAGTCGTGATAAACTATGGTGCGCTAGCGGGAGCTGGGGTACGATGCAGGGTCCAATCTTGAACGTCACCTCCTCTCTTATACCCTATTATTTCCAGCTGCCGTCTACCATGTAAAACGATAATCCCAAGCTGTCACAATCCTGCACTTGAGTCTGGAGGTATTCACTAGGTGAGAGTTTTTGTAAGTCTATGGAAGTTTTGGAAGTCCTTAAAATCTTCAAAAGTCCTTCAAGTCCAGAGTCCAGAGTCCAAAATCCAAAGTCAAAGTCCAAAGTCAAAGTCCAAAGTCAAAGTCTTTAGTCAAAGTCTTTAGTCAAAGTCTCTAGTCAAACCGTCGTTTGCTAGAATGGAATGCTATACTACACGTCATCCCTACCTGTGTACCCGAGCCAAGCTCAAAAGTCCCCAACACCATGCAATGCAATGCTACAAAAGATCCCCAAAATGGTAAACAAGACAAGCGCCAATTTTGGTGCCAACATGGCCACGCATCACGTCATGACAGCCCGACGTCGTGTAGAAAGTGCACATCGTACGAACAGCCTGCGTCAAGACGCAATGCAATCTAGACAAGAGTAATCCAAACCAAAACACCTCGACGCCTAGTTGGGCGGCATGCTCTCGTTGTACTTGCGCGAAAACTCCTCGGCCACCTCGGCACTCTTCACCGCAAAGTACACCGGCGTCAGGCCCTTGTCCTTGCCCGGCCGTGTCGCCTGCACCATCTTCTTGCTGCTGCCAGTCACGTTCGATCGCAGCGCTGGCAAGATCTGGTAGTTGAGCGGCGTCGCCCCACTGGGGATGCGTATCCGGACGAAGCACTTGCCGCTGACCTTGTCCTTGAGGATCCACAGCGGTCCACGTGCAAAGTTCTCCCACTTCTTCGTGCCGTCGCCCTGGTCCACCTGCTGCTTGGCGAGCGCGAGGTCAATGTGGAAGATGATGTCGTTCGCCGCCGTCTCCTCTTCTGTCAGCTGCGATAGGTCAACCTGCTCGTGCTTCTCGCCTTCCTCGTCGTCTGCACCTGCCGAGTTGGTCTTGGGCTCAGCCTCAGAGAGTGGTGTGCCGGCGCGGGAGGAGAACACAGAAGAGGGAGCCGAACTAGGGGCGGATGCGCCAAAGTTGGGTGCAAGTAAAGAGGATCCGCCGGTTCCACCAAAACTGAACAGGCTGCCAGACGGAGGGGGCTTCGCTGGGGTGGTTGAGAACTCAGCAGGCGAAGGTGTCGCGGGCTGGAACTGGAATACCGGAGCATCCTTCTTCTTCTCGGTAGCTGGCGCACCGCCAAACTTGATCGGACTGCCGACTTTGAACGTCTGGTCACCCGCAAACGTGTTGGCTTTGGGAGGTGCCGTGTTGGCGCCAGCGTTCTCAAAGTTGAAGAACGCAAATGGCTTGTTCGTGGGTGTTGAAGTTCCATTGGTCTGGCCAAAGACGGACACGGGCTTGTCGTTCTCCTTCTCGGCCTCAGAGTCCGTCTCGTCAGCTCTCGTCATGCGGGAGAGCAGACTACCCTTGGTGCCAGTCGCTTGCTTCTTGCTCGTTGCATCGTCCGACTCTGTCTCTGATCCGCCAAACTTGCGCTTGGGCGAGGTAGACCCGGCCGTCTGGTCCTTCTGTGACTTGTCTTCGGCATGCTCGTCCTCGTCGTCGGAGTCGTCCTGGTTGTTGGAGGAAGGACCAGAAGAAAGATGGCCGAACAGGTTGTTAGACGATGGGCTGGGCGCAGCACTGGGACCGTCGAATACCGACCGACCATCCGTGGTGGAGGCTGCAGGGCTCGCAGCGCGGGGTGTAAACAGACTTGGTGTGGATGCACCGCTCGCTGGCTTGGCAAGGTTTGCGAAGAGGTTTGTAGAGGGCGCGGGCTTGGCGGCTTCTTTAGCGGTTTCGGCAGTGGGCGTGGGCGTGGTGGCACCGGAAGCGTTGGTAGAGGCTGGGAGGCTGAAGCCACCAGCAGAAGCAATTGCCTCCTTCTCTTTTGCGAGACGATCGGCCTCCTCTTTGTCGTAACGGGCGCTCCACTCCTCCTCAGTCTCATCGTCTGAATCATAGTCTGCATCCTTGGCCTTTTTCTTTCGCTCTGCCGCAAGCTGTTCGTATGTTTTCGCGCTCTTTGCAAATTGGGCGGTGAAGTCAGTGTTCCCGCCACTCGAGCTGCCACCAAAGCTGGGAGTGAAGCCACCTGCCGATGCAGCCTTGGGTGCGCCCAACGAGGGAGTGAAGCCGGTAGAAGCGGAGGACTTAGGTGCTCCAAAGGAAGGCGTGAATCCGGTCGAAGCAGGCGTGGACTTTGATGCGTCTGTACCGTTTGAGGTGCCAAACGAGGGTACAAATCCAGATGTGGTAGAGGTTTTGGGAGCAGATGAGCCAGTAGATGCGCTAAAAGAGGGAGTGAAGCCGGATGTGCTAGATGGCTTAGGCGCAGATGGGCCAGCAGATGCACTGAACGAGGGGGTGAAGCCTGTGCTTGGTGCAGCAGCTTTGGGTGGCTCGGGCGCGGCCTTCTCGGGCGTCGAGCTCTTGTTGCCAATGGCCTTGGAGAAGAGGTTGGAGGTGGCAGTGGCGGGAGGGTTGAATTTAGGAGAAGAAGCCGCTGTGGAGGCCTTTGGTGTGGGTGTGGTCGGCTCCGCGGGGCGTGAACGCTTTGCTGGAGTCTGCTCATGAGCTTCAGGACTCTCTTCATTCACCTTGCGCTTCGTGGAGAGGGCTGACTCTGTGCCTGTGACGCCCTTTGCCGCAGCACGCTGCTTCTTCGCGTTGTCAATTTTAGTTTTGAGCGAGCGCGATTGCTGGTGGTGCCAAATCGACAGAAGCGACCAATCTGCTACCAAAGCAGCGTTACTGAGCATGTCGCGATACCTCAAGTTCATGGCCTGGAGCTGGAGACTCAACTCAACAACATAGTTGGCAAGACCATCTGCGTGCTCCGGGGCGGCAATGTCTTCTACAACCCAGTCCTTTGGCACACTGAGCTTGCCAATTTTAGGCAGCCCGGGCGCAGCCACTGTGTCTAGCGCTGACGCAGGAGGCTCTGTCGTGGAGGTTGGCGCCTTCGGTGCGTTGAACAGATTTATGTTGCTACCGGTTGAGGCTCCTGGGAGGCTTGCAAAGGGGTTTGATGTCTCTTTAGCAGACGGCTGCGCGGGTGCTTCCTGGGCTGCTGGAGATGGACTGGATGCCTCCAGCGTACCGTTTGGCTTGGATGACGGAAACGAGAAACCTGAGCTCGCCTTGGGCTGCGCTGTGAACATTCCTGCCTTGGCCTGGAGGCTGTCCGTACTTTTTGTAGGCTGCGGGGTGCTGAATCCGCTGAACATATTAGTCTTGGGCGCTTCAGGTGCTGCTTGGAACATGGACGTAGGCTTCTCGCTTTCCTTGGGTGCGCTTTCCGTGGGCGCGCTCTCCTTGTTCTGGGATGCACCGAACATGCTACTGAAGTCAGGCGCCGGTGTGCTGGCCGGCTTCGCGAGCCCAGCGAAGAGGCTGTTCTTGGGTATTTCAGATGCTGCGCTGCTGGTCTGCTCTGCGGGCTTCACGCTGTTGAAGAAGCTCGGGGTTGCGGGTGCAGGCTCCTGCGCCTTTGGCGTCTCTTGTGTTTGGCCAAAGCTGAATTTTGGTGTGCTGGCATTCGTAGAGGTTTGTAGACCGGAGAAGAGGTTGCTTGCGGGTGCAGGCGCCGGTGTGCTTGCGCTGCCAAACATGTTTGTGGCTGGCGCAGGTGTTGCAGCCTCTGTGGGCTTTGGTGTCGCTGCACCGCCGAAGCTGAACAGGCCTGTGGAGGGAGTCGCGGTTGTATTCGCTGGTGTACTCTCAGCGCCCTGTGTACTTGTTGCGCCAAAGCCAAACATGTTCTTCTGGGGTGTTGCGGCTGCCGGCGTGCTCTCACCCTTCTGTGATTCGGCACCAGCACCAAATCCACCAAAAGCGGGTGTTGCCGCAGGCGTTGCGTTGTTTTGCGTGGAGCCGAAGCTGAAGAGGCCTGTGGATGCAGGCGCGGGAGTGCTCGTGTTGGCCGGGGCAGCGGCGCTGGAGGCCCCGAACTGGAACGACGGGGTGCTCGATGCGGCGGGCGTGGATGTGCTGGCCGGGGCAGCAGAGCTTGTGGCGCTAAACTGAAAGGACGAGGTGCTCGGCGCTGCGGACGTGGATGTGTTGTTGGCGCCAAAGCTGAATGTCGGCTGTGAGGCGGGAGCCGGTGTGCTGGGCGCGGCTGCTGGTGCTGACGAGCTGGGGCTGCCGAATGTGAATGCGGGTGTGGACGCGCCGTTTGTTGTGCCGAACATGCTGGTCGAGCCAGATGCGCTGCTGATGTTGTTTTGTTGAGCGCCGCCAAATGGGTTGCTCGCAGGCTGGCTGCCGAAGATGGAGCCGCCAAAGGATGTAGATGTGCCGTTCGTTGGCGCTGCGCCGCCGTTGACTGCGCCAAAAGGGTTGTTCGTCGACGACGCGGGAGAGAAGTCGAAGCCGCCCGTGGGCGCCTGGAAGAGGCTGCTCTGGTTGCCGGCGCCGAAGTTGGGGGCGGGGAACGAGTTGTTGGTGAAGGTGTTGCTCGAGCTCGACGACTGTGCAGGAGGGAAGCTGTTGGTTGTGCTGCTGCCAAAGGCATTGCCGCCGCCGAACATGTTGGAGCTGCCGTTGCTGTTGTTGTTGTTGTCGCCGCCTCCGCCTATGGGTGCCGAGGCGCCAAAGCTGAAGTTCGGCTGCTGTGGTGCTCCGCCAAAGCTGACGCTCTGCGATAGGCTCTGTGGTGTCGCGTTAGCAGTGCGCTGGTGCAGCATGTGTCGTGTTCGGACGGCGTTGGGATGTGGAGGGATGTATTGGTCGAGCATTCTGGCGGTGCTCAATGTGGTGGTGGTCGAGGTGGTGGTTATGATTGAGATTGTGGTTGTGGTCGAGGTCGAGGTCGAGGGCGAGTGACGTGATGGGCTGTGAATGATTTACGGACGAGGTCGATGTCGAGGGCGAGTGACGTGATGGGCTGTGAAGGACTTACGGACGAGGCGGCGCCAGGTGCGCGGCGAGGCTTGACCGACTTGATCCTGCGCGGTAATCGTTAGTGAGGGAAGGCCAAAGTGGGCAACCAACGCGCTCGGTGGTGACACGCGACGGGAGAGAGCGAGTCTCGGTGAAGACGTACTTGCGCGCTGCCAATTGAGCTGCAGTGGCTCTCTGCGGGACCTCAGCAGGCTCATCGCGCTCCTCGTACGGGCGTTCGGGACGGCCCTGTCCGAAGACATTTGCGCGTTTTCCAGACATGGTTGCGCCGGTGTGGGTTGACGTGCGGCGACGGGGTCGATGGGCTTGCGATGGCAGGAAATGTTTTGACGTTCGCCCGTGTTAAGAGGAAGGTGCGCCCGTGCTCGACGTCACGCCCAGTCCAGCTAGTCCAGTCCTGCCTCACCACCAACACCACCAGTCAAACCAACCCAGTCAAACCAACCCAGTCAACACCAAGCCAGTCAAACCAAGCCAGTCAACACCAACCCAGTCAACACCAACCCAGTCAACACCAACCCAGTCAACACCAACCCAGTTAATTACCAATGCACACAATTATCATGAAGCAGGAAGCAGGAAGCAGCTTGGCTAACGAAGCAATTCTTGACAAACAATTCGTATTTCTCTACTAGTACACGCCATGCAGAGGTATACATCACTGCCACCATAGACGCTGCGTTGGAGGGTTGGGTGAGGTGAGGCTGTGGTGTGGAGAGTAAGAAGTAGAAAAGAGAGCTGCAACATGTACACACATGTAACTTAGCAGGACTACCATTCAGCCATGAGGTCTTTTCCTGCGATGGAATCACTGACGCTTGCAAGAGCACGTTGATTTCTTGGTAGCGGTCAATGAAAGAATGTCTGTTCGAGAAGGCTTGTGAACGAATTGGTCAAGCCAGCTCGAAAGTGCTGGTTTACCTGAACATCGCAGTATTCGACTATCGTTTCACTTCACTTGGGCAGCATGTGCAAACCATTCACTCAGTAGTCTAGTCGGTACACGGTAACAGCTTACAGTTGGAGTGACAGCAGATCAGTAGTTCTGGTAGACTGTCTCAGAGCTTGAGGTCAATCATTAACGTTCCTAAGCTGCATCAAGTCAACCACCAAAGTTGAGAGTTACAGGCAGGAGGGGGTTGCGGCGCAAGGCTAGGGTAGCTGGATGCATCCAGGCCCTCGTCCTTGGCGGCAGACGAGACGCGGGGAAGAAAGTGGCATCGTGACAAGCACGAACTATTTTGCATGTACCATAGTATGTACGAAGAGAGCTCGCAGGGGAGGCCCGGCTTTCAGTCAGCTGCAGGACATGAAACCCAGCTCCACCATGTCGACATGGCAACTCTCCATGATGGCTCCGCAGTTTCTAGCAGACGAGCGTGGGCGAGGCAGTCTTGGGTGCAGTCGGTGAGAGCGGGCTCTAGGCAAGAGGAGCCGCAGGATGGTGCTGCGGTGGAAGGATGACTCGGCTGCAGTGGAAGGATGACTCGGCTGCAGTGCCGCGAGTGCGTGGCGGCCTCCCACGACGCTGGCAGAGAGACGACTGCTGTGCCACGGCTTGCGCGTAAGAGTCGTCGGTCTGCGGCATCTGCTTGGTGTAGCAGCGAATGAGGGTATGCCTGCGCGAGTGCGAACGCGAGGGATGATGATGCTAACAAAGCACTGCTCTTCTTCCCCCCGTCGTATCGGCGCGGGCACTCGTGGTCCCGGCGGCCGCAGCCATGGTTGTGCAAGCTGCGATTCGACGGCTGGCTCGACGGCTGGCTCGACGGCTGGCTCGACGGCTGGCTCGACGGCTGGCTCGACGGTTGGCTTGTCTGGGGCTCATCATCTTAAATCCATCGAGTCGCCGTGCTGGCCCACTGGCTCACTGCACTGGCCCACTGGCTCACTGCACTGGCACGGCACTGCACTGGCTCACTGCTTAGCTCCGCACTGGCACGCTGCGGCCTATTCTGATCATCTCCTATAAGCAGCGTCGCCGCTCGCCGCTTGCGCTGTCAAACTGGTCATCGTGAGGTTTTCGACACGATTACGACGATATCCATCGCCGCTGTCGATCCCCGAGCCAGCTCTCCAACAGCGCAACGTGCCGGCTGCCCTGCTTCTGGCACATTGGACTGCGACCCGTTCAACCCCGGATTAGCGACACACTGGGCTAGTCACCCGCTTGACAAGTGCGGCGGTTGCTTTCGTCGTTTCGTCACCGATCCCATCTCTCCGCGGCATCCGTTTCCGTTGGCATGGTGGTTGCTTGGTGATGGATGCTCGTGCTACGCTGCCCTCGACCGCCCATTCCTCTATTTACACCTGACATGCCCTGCTAACACGGCCCACGGCGAACCGCGAGTGTCAACCACCCCCACCACCATGGTCAACGCCAGAGCGCATGGACATTCGGCCCATGCGCGTCTGCACAAGCGCGGTCACTCGGCCTCGTCGTCGCTGGCGAGCCCGCTGAGCCCAGTGGCTGACGGCGCCGCCTTCACCTTCCATCGCTCCGAGACGTTCCAGACGACCATCGAGGAGTCGTGGAGCGACCTGCCGCGCCACACGTCGGCCGCTGCCTCGTCGCACCCGCTCAAGATCAAGCCGTATCTACGCAAGCTATCGTCCAAAGACAGCAACGCCCTGGACCTGTCGCGCCCGGCGGCAGAAAACGAAAGTCTGGCAGCCCTCGACATTGTCAACGAGTACAACGCACCCTACTCTCGCTCCCTATCAGACGTCACCTTCACCCCCGTCAACGGCCGCCATCGACACACGCGCTCCACCTCCAGCACATCGCAGTTCTCGACATCGTCTGCTGGCCTGACACGGCCGACGCCCATGCCGGCTATCCGCCAGACGCCGCAGCCTTCGACCCACCTCCCCCCATTAGCCAAGTCGTCCCCGTCTTCGATCCTGGGTATCGAAAATGAGGGCGATGACATCATGTCTGACGACGAATTCCGTCTGCGACAGAACGCGTATGAGCCCGGGCGTCGATCTGGTTCCCTCTCCTCGGTGCCTGGTGTATCCCTGCGCATCCACACCAACAACTCGACCACACGACTCGCCAGCAACTACTCCCAATCCACCATATCCCTGACCGCGCCCGTTGCCCAGGCGCGGTCGAGGGGCGACACACTTAAATCCATCGACACCACCACCTCCCCCAGCTCGCGCACCTCGTTCGACCAGGGCCTGCGCTTCATCCGCGGCGGGCGCGACTCGCCCATTGACGCCGCCTCGCGCGCTGCCTCGATCCGTGCTGCACGAGCCAAGTTTGAAGAGGAAGAGCTGGCCAAAGAGCGCCGCTACGAGAAGGAAGCCACCAAGCAAGCCGAGCGCGACTACCGCAAGCAGGCGAGGCGCGACGAGCACCAGCGACGCAAGTCGGAAGTCACGGACCGGGCAGAGTACAAACGCTCCCGCAGCGTGTCGGACTCGCAGAACGAAAAGGCGCCACGGCCCTCGGTAGGCGGACGGCAGTACTCGGACCACCGTGAGGCACACATCAACTCGCTGCCCAAGCACGTGAGCACGGTGGATGTGGAGAAGACGGGCGTGACGCCTGAAGTGACGACGAAGCGGGCTGCCAAGGGGCGGTGGCTGAGCTTTGTGACGTGGTTCAAGACGCGGCTGCTGCGCATGTCGAGGAAGGTGTCGACATGATTTACATGTCCACGATTCACCACCTCTACCGCCACCATATCTACCACCATATCCACCACCACCATATCCACCACCATCATATCCACCACCATCATATCCACCACCAACCCCCTCCTCTTCCACACCGGCGTTACATGACGGACACGGCCTTGTTTTCACGATTCACGTTCCACTCCATTGATATCATATCATGCAGCATCTTACGCGAGCATCTGTTAGCACATATACCTAGCATCCATTCCTGATTTAGTGTTTCCCAGGCGCATGGAGGGCGTTGATTAGCGCGCATCCAGCACTTTTGTTTAGTTTGTCTTTGGGTCGAATGCCATTGTTGCATTATTGTCGGATGGATACTCCAGACACTGTTGTGCGTTTTACTTTTGCGCGTCTGGCGGGTCTAGCTTGTTATTGTATATGATTTACATTGGTTTGAGCTGGGTTGAAGAGGTGGAGCACTCGAATGCATCTTTTTACTCTACTTGAATAGTTTGTTGAGTGCTGCTGTTGTGATGTGCAATTCTGTTGAGGTTGATGGCTGGGTATATCGATTGTGTAGCTGCTGGACGTCCAATACATAGCCGGTCTTGGTGCGTAGTCGAAGCCCCGCCAGAGTGTTCACCGTTCGGCGCAAGATCTAATCCAAAGTAGTAGTTGGTCTATTATTACTAAACCTATCAAAGCCTCTCCTACCAAGGCAGATGGGTTCTTAGTAAGAAATATAACTGGAGTCGTGCGGTGCATCATCCGCGCCAAGACTTACAACATCGAGCTCCCTCCCGTGCACACTGCCAGCTCGCCCACGCCTCCGAGGCAATGTCCCACGCTCACTCGCAGTCGCCATGTCGTTGAGGGGCCTTCCCAGCGCATCCATGCTCTCGCGCAGCCGCACACGCGCCGCCGCGGGGAGACTGACAGACGGTGTCTGCGCAGGCTGCCGAGTTGGCGCGGGCGTGGGCCGCATCACGCAGAAGAGATGGGCCAGCCACAAGGAGCAGAAGCCGGCGGTCGATGGGGAGAGGCCGTTCTACCTGCAGTTGCAGGAGAGTATCCATGAGCGTGTGCAGAAGGAGAAGGCCGAGCAGTATCAGATCCAGTCGCTGCAGCAGCGGACGGCGAGAGGGCAGTTTTGGGCCACCATCACGGGTAGGTTGTCTCTGCGTACACACACAAACACAACCGTTACTATCCCTAACCACCACAGCCTGTCTCGTCGCCGCTGCCACGGGCTACTACTTCGGCCAGGTGAAGCCCCCCAAGCCCGACACGGCCTCGACCGCGCCGCTCGAAACCTTCCCGCCCGTCAAGCACAACATCTCCGAGGCCAACATGGAGGCCGCCTGGACCGACTTCCGCGACATTGTCGGCAAGCCCAACATCTCGCTCGAGCGCGCTGACCTCGAGTCCCACAGCGGCTCCTCGTGGTCCTCGCACCCCGCCGAGCCTGGTGACGTGCCCTTCTGCATCGTCAAGCCCGGCTCGACGGCCGAGGTCAGCGCCATCATGAAGGTCTGCCACGAGCGCAAGATCCCCGTCACCCCCTACAGCGGCGGCACCAGCTTGGAGGGCCACTTCGCCGCCACAAAGGGCGGCATCTGCATCGACTTCAGCCGCATGGACAAGATCCTCACGCTGCACAAGGACGACCTCGACGTCGTCGTCCAGCCCGCCGTCGGCTGGGAGCTGCTGAACGAGGAGCTCGCAAAGGACAACCTCTTCTTCCCTCCCGACCCCGGCCCAGGCGCCATGATCGGCGGCATGGTCGGCACCGGCTGCTCGGGCACCAACGCCTACCGCTACGGCACCATGAAGGACTGGGTCATCTCGCTGACCGTCGTCCTCGCCGACGGCACCATCATCAAGACGCGCCAGCGCCCGCGCAAGTCGTCGGCCGGCTACGACCTCACGCGCATGTTCATTGGCAGCGAGGGCACCCTCGGCCTCGTCACCGAAGCCACGCTCAAGGTCACCGTCAAGCCCCAGCACACCAGCGTCGCCGTCAGCGCCTTCCCCTCGATCCGCGCCGCCGCCGACTGCGTCTTCAACGTCGTCGGCGCCGGCGTGCCCATCGCCGCCATCGAGATCCTCGACGACGTGCAGATGCAGTGCATCAACGACGCAGGCCAGACCGCAAAGACATGGAAGAACGCACCCACGCTCTTCTTCAAGTTCGCCGGCACCCCCAGCAGCGTCAAAGAGCAGGTTGCGCAGGTGCAGGCCATGGCCAAGAAGGCCGGCTCCGTGAGCTTCGAGTTCGCCAAGAGCGAGCAAGAAAAGGAAGACCTGTGGCAGGCGCGCAAAGAAGCCCTGTGGTCTGTCATGGCCAAGGGCGAGGGCAACCCCGACATCGCCGTCTGGACCACCGACGTCGCAGTCCCCATCAGTCGCCTGCCCCAAATCATCGAAGAAACAAAAGACCAGATCAGCAAGTCCGGACTCCTCGGCAGCATCGTCGGCCACGTCGGCGACGGAAACTTCCACTGTAAGCCACCCCTTTTCTCTTAACCATCCCACGCTAACCCCCCTCCAGCAATCATCCTCTACAACCGCACCACCGACTACGAAAAAACAAAACACCTCGTCCACGACATGGTCAAGCGCGCCATCGAGCTCGAAGGCACCGCGACCGGCGAGCACGGCGTCGGCCTCGTCAAGCGCGATTACCTCCCCCACGAGCTGGGCACCGATACCGTTAACGCGATGAGGCAGCTGAAGAAGGCGTTTGATCCGTTGTGTTTGCTTAATTGCGATAAGATTGTTCGCGCTAAGATGCCAGGGAAGGGGGAGGTTGCAGAGTGGTAAGATGGAGTAAGGTAGAGAAGGTAGTAGAGATATAAAGTAGCGTTAGCCTTATAAAGCGCAATTACCTCCCTTATAAGCTAGGCACTAATACTAGTAATATAATAAGGTAGCTAAAGAAGGTGTTTAATTCTCTTTATTTACTTAACTATAATAAGATTGTTTGCGCTAAGATACTAGGGAAGAGGAAGGTTAGGAAGTAGTAGGTGTAAAGAAAGTAGAAAGAAAGAAAGAATAAACTACTTTCTACCCTAATCTAGAAGACCTAGACTAACTAGACTAGGTGATTCTAAAATAAAAAGCGTATAGCCTAAAGAGGCAAGAGGAGTAAATAGAGTAATAAGATAATATAATAAATAAGTTATTATATTAAATGCTAGGTATAGAATAAAGAGAGAGAGAAAGTAGGTAGAATTTATACTCTACTTTTCTCTTCTCTCTATTATAAAGCAGTCTAGCCCTCAGCTGTTTTGTGTCTTGATTTTGTGGCTGGATTTTAGGAGGAGACTTGTCTAATACATTTGCAACAGTGCTACAAACGACAGCAATTACAGCAATAGTATCGCCTTACACTTCCTAGTTAATTCTTCTAAACAACAATGTCTATTTATTATTATTCTACAGACCTTAGACTTAATTATATAGCGGCAGTGCTATTTATTTACACTTACAACAACTCTGTTGTTAATAACTAACTATTAACTACTTTACAAGCAACAACCTAAGCTACTCTATGCCTTACGCAGTTTCTACTTCCCTTAAGACTAGCAAACCTACTCCTTTAAAGAAGCCTATAAAAAGAATACCTAGAATAGTCCTATTCTATCTTACAGCTTAGGTAGCCTACTCTAGTGTTATTAAAGCAAGCGCTAATAAGACGCGCTAACTAAATATATATACCCTTATTGCTTTATTAATGTTAAACTAGCAGTAGAGGATACTATTAATAAGGAAAGGTTGTATGTAATTAATGCCACATTCCTAACATAGGGCCTTATTGTTAATAGGCATAATAGTACTAAGTAGGTATGCTTAGGGCATGCTTTTACGCTGCTAGTATTAGAGAAGTCTAGGTCTTAGTGTTA
>SATY01000917.1:0-15379 GCA_004335155.1 Ascochyta viciae
TATTTAGAAGACCTGCGCTTAATAGAAGAAATGCTTAGTAAAGCCTACGCTACTAACCCTGCTGCTTAAAAGATGTTTACTGCCTTAGACTAAGGCAATTACAAACTTAGCTTATAGTTCTAAAAGAATAGTTACTATGTTTCACTCTTAGACTGCCACACTACTAGAGAGGGAGCTTACTAATAATTGTTTATTAACAAAACGCGCCTATATATACTATTAGACGCCTGTCTCTGTTGCTAGATTTTTGACCTTTGCTATAATTATGAGATTGCAGGCTATAAGGGAACTAGAGCTACACTTTACTTAATAATTTATTAATACTACTAGCTAGGTCTTGCGCAGTTAATTAAGAAGTACTGCTAATCTTGCGCAGTGTGTAAACGCGCTTAACCTTCTAGGGAAGCATATAATAGCTACCTTTAATCTATGCCTATACCTAATGCACAATAGGCAGACATTTTAGTAGATTACATTTAAGACCTGCCGCCTTTAACACTTAATAGACAAATTTACACCAATCTTTTAGTAGTAGTTAATTAACTTACTAAACAGCAGCACTTCTTCCCCTTAGTTAGCTGCTTATTAAAGGAATTTGCCTACTACTTTATGCAAATCTTTTGCCTATACAGGTTACCTTGCACTATTATATCTAATTATAGTACCTTATTTATTAACAAGTTCTAGAAACGTGTCTGTAAGTGTCTTAATATTTAAGCTAAACTGTCTACTGCCTATTACCTACAGACAGACAGCTAAACAGAGCGCGCTAACTAGAGCATTAAAATTTATCTTTGCAAATACATTAATTACACGCAAGACAACTAGGTGTTATAGCTATACTTAGCTAAGTTCTAGGTTAATAACACTGTTAACTTATCTACTAGTCTTACTCCCTTTTTTACAGATCTTAGCTATCACCTACACAGCAGGATTCACCCTAGCGAAGACTATTTAAACACTAAGTCACTTTCTAGGGATGCTAAAGATTAAATCCTAAGAGCAGATAAGATCCTTTAAACCTACGCTGATCTTTTAGAATACCTAAAGATTTAGCTAACCTAGGCGCAACAAGAACAGCAAACACAGGCTAACACTTACTAACAACAAACGCTAAAATATAATGTTAGAGACTTAGTTTAGGTATTAACCTAGAACTAGAACACTGCTTAACCCTTAAAGAAGCTTAATTATAAATACGCTAGGCTATATCTAGTTACTTAAGTTATTTACAACAGAGCCGCTTACGAACTCTAGCTACCTAATAAGATAATTTCAAAAGGCATGTTTCTAGTATTCTATCCTAATTTGCTCTAAGAAGCGCCTTAGGACAGGCTACTAGATCAAACAACCCCTAAACTAGAACCTATAGATATTGTTAATAATTAGGGCAATATCTCTTAGGAATAGTTTGTTAACGAGTTCATTAACTGCTGCAGGCGCTAAGGCACCTAGGAGTATTAGATTAAGTGGTCTAATGACCCTTTACTAATATAGGAACCTGCTAAACAGCACCTTAAACACTATAACGCGTTCTTATATTACTACAAGAATCTAGACAAGCCAAAGCCTCCTAGTCTTAAGATGCCTACAGACTAGGCTCTACAACCTAAAGACGCCTTTGTTAGTGACTATTTTAGTAACCTTAGTGACTCTAAATAGCGAGTTATCACACGTTTTGCAAGATTGTCTAGGTTTAGCATAATATTAGGCTACTTTTAACACATTAATAACAGCGTTCCTCTACTTTTTAGCAAAGACTACACGCTACCTTAACACCTACACGCTGCCTTTAGGATACCACAACCAACTTTTAGCACATTAATAACAGCGTTCCTCTACTTTTTAGCAAAGACTACACGCTACCTTAACGCCTACACACTAACTCTAGAATACTATAACTAAACTAATTCTACTGTTAAAAGCCTACCTAACTCAGCTATTGCTAGCTTTATTTGGTTGAACCTCTGTTAAGCCAAGCAAGCTTGCTGTTAGGCTCACTTGCTCTTCTTATATAAGCTCTAAATAGATTTAGGTACAAGTTTTGCGTCGCAGGGTTTGTGCAGTAGAAAAAATCTTAGAGGTTAGTTTTTTTGTATAGGAATCTAGGGAGACATGCGCAGCGCTATACAAACTATAAACCTTAATTCTATGTTAACTGCTGCTAGGTTTTCTCTGCAGTTTCTTAACTACTATACTATTTGCTTTTATCTTTCTTTCTTGTTTCTTTCTCTCTCTCTGTTAATAGCAGCTCTACAGCACCTGTAAATTAGATTAGCTTAGAGGACTTTCGCTTGTTACAAGGGAGGGGCACGTGTTAAGACTTCTGCTATAGTTAGATAGCACAACCTACTAGTAGTGCTTATCTAACTTAGCAGAATCTATCCTGTCGACTTTCACTTCACTTTTAAGGCACAGGCCTCCTTCTACTTCCAGCCTAGGAGCCTAGGCCTACCTACTATAAGTAGGTAACTATCTCCGCCCTCTTATAGCTCTCGGTCTGCTATTTTGTTCACTCCTTCTCAAATATATTAGCTTTCTAGATCGCTTCCTTTTGTGCTTGTGAAGTCTGCCTTACATAGAGCTTATGTATTATCTATTTAAGGCGCCACTAGAGGTGCTTAATTAGGTTAAGATTAGGTAAGTAAGCTAGCTATAGAAGAGTTGTAATGTTGTAATCTGCTATAAATATCTGCACAGCGTAGAATGTGTGTATACGCACGTTATCCTGCATAAAAAGCTAAGACTTATAATAGTAAGGTAAGAGGCCTTGCTTAAGTGTTTTAATGTAACTTTTGCTAGTATAGCTACTATATAGAGCATTAGGGTCTCTCTCTATAATAATAAGTAGACTCTGCTGTAGTCTACCCTGTGTATCTAGCTATATAGCTCCCTACACTATCTAAGCAGGTAGACAACTAGTAGAGATCTTAGTAATTATCCTTAGCTTCTATCTCTTATTAGGGTAGCGAAACACCTACTGCTATTTATAGCTAGAGCTCTTCTAAATAGAGCACTTATTGCTAAACTTAACTATATGCTAACGCTAATTAAACATCTAATGCTCTTAAGTAAACTAGAGACGCTAGAGAGCATGCCTATAAGTAAGTTTAGGCCTCTTTTTACTTCTCTAATAGGTTATATAGTAGTGCTTAAGTGCGCAATAGATAGTTAACTTGCTAGGCTTATAGGTAGTAGTGTTGTTAAGTAGAGCAATCTAGGCAACTTTAGCAAGCTTAGAGTAGGTAATCTAGGGATTTCTTTGTGTTGTGTAGTATAGGAGCTTCTTCTGTGTATTAGATAGTATCTTAGGTCTGCCTAAGTAAGGTCTATTGCATGTAGTTCCTATAGTGTTAAAATGTTTGTAAAGGTTGCGTATAGTACGCTTGCAGCAACTAAAAGTATTAGCAACTTTAGAGGAGCAGGCACTAGCCTGTAGCTAACTAATTGCTTAATCTCTCTCTGCGCAATTTAAGCGCTACCTTTTCTGCATCTCTAGAATTAACAACAATAACAAACAACGTAGTAGTGGTGAAGTAAGAGTGGGTTAAAAAGTATAGGTAGTTGGGTAGGCGCGTCAAAATCACGCTAGCGCGGAACTAACTTTTGACGCGCGACTGTATTAATGTAGGCCTACATAGGTTTAAATTTCTTATACTACACTGTGTAATAAAGCTTATTAGAGTCTTTTTATTATAGGTTAGCAATAATAGTAGACTTAACAGCTTATAGAAGCAGAAGGGCAATAGAGGAGTAGCCCTAAATAAACTGTTAATAAAATCTAGTAAGTTTAAGAAATAAGAGAATATCTAGTACTATTTAGGGCATTTCCTATTCTTAAGTAGCCTGAATCTTGTTAGGGTCTATCTATACCCCTTAATCTGTGATAATCATTCTAAGAAACTTAACTCAGCTCTTGTAGAATTTAGACTTCTTAGAGTTAACATAGAATCTATATTCCTTAAGGCAGCTAAGAACTCATTTAACGTGTGTCCTGTATTCCTAGAAAGTGTTAGAGTAGATTAATACATTATCTTAAAAGCTATATAAAATTAATTTGAATATTTAAAAAGTGCTTTGTTAATAGCCTTTTAAAATGTTACAGGAGCGTTGCATAGACTAAAAGGCATAACTTTATACTAGTAAGTGCCCTTTTCAGTAGAGAATGCAGTAAGCTATAATAAGCTAGGTTTTATGCTAATTTAATAGAAGGCTTAAGTAAGATTAAATTCTAAAAATATCTTAGCTTTGTTAAGGTGTGCTATAGTCTCTTAAAAAAAGGATTAGAGTAGTAGTCGTTAACTGTAGCTTTGTTTAAATCCTGATTATCTACGTAGACACGCAGACTACTGCCTAGCTTAGCTATAATAAGAACATTATTCTAAGCGAGGGAATTCTAGTGCTTAATAATTCCTCTAGACTTGTTTTCCTTAATATAATGTTTAATAGCCTTTATTTGTTGTCCTAAAAACGGTTATAGGCAGTATTTAGATAGATTAATACCTAGTTCAAGTTTAATTTTGTAGTTAAAATCTCTTTAGTTAGGCAGTGTTCTAGCTGTAACTTAGTTAAAGGTAGGAATAAATTTAGTATATTCCTCTAATTCTTCTGCAGTAAGTAAGTTAGATAGCAGGAGGTCTTAAAGAGGCTAGAAAAATTTGTTTAAGTTATTATTAGCTAAAGCCCTTCTAGCAGTAGTAGTGTCTAATTGTTAAATAATAAAGACTAGGTGCCTAGGTCTTTTGCTATAAAGGCAAATAGCTTTAGCAGAAACTAAGCGTAGATTAACTAATTCATTAGTATATAGTGCTACGCCTATAGAGCTAAGTTTAGTTAAGTAGATTTTTTATTCTAAAGTCTGCTTAAACTAGACTATAATAATTATAGGAGCTTAGTGTCTAACTCAGAGCCCTTATATAGCAACAGGGGAGTCTAAGATATATTATTGCAGTGCCTAGAGCAATAGTTGTTGTTAAAACAGATAGAGCAGTCGCTCTATAAGATTAATAGATTGTTAATAGCCTTCCAGCAGAAAACTAAGACAAGCTAAAAGGATCTGTAGTTGTTTATAATATAGGCCCTAGGGTGTTCTAAATAAGAGCCTAATTAGAGGCAAAAGTCAGCACAGTAAGTAATAGTCTTAGAGGGTTAACTATTATATCCTTAGCAGATAATTACAGTAGCTAAAAGGATAAGGTAAAGAGCCTTAGTATATTATAGAAATTTACGCAATATAAAGCTAGAATCAGCCCTATTATTAGCTAAAGCGCAGATCCTGTATAGAGTGTTGTTGTTACGTCCTACAAAAGCTAGAAAGGCAGGTTAATTATAATGTTGTAGGCTGCCTTTAGTTTAGTTCTATTTGCTACTAGCTTTGTAGAGCATAGTACTAGCCTCTGCTAAGCCTAGCTAAGGGGAAAATAGGTTCTTAGAGCGCACTTGTTAGTAAACTAACCTTAAGTAGTAACTAGAACTTAAGGGTTATAGTTTTCTAACTAAGAAGCAGAGTTATTATATAAAGGTTTAAAAAATTTGTCCTTAGTGTCCTCTCTTAGGGTGTCTAAAACAGCTATGTGTTAATTTGTTAGTTTATTTAAGGAATAGCTAAAGATAGAGCCTCAGACTTTAGTAGTTCTAGGTATTAGTTAGATTTATTGTCCTTAAGTCTACAGTTAAAACAAGTAAACCTATTAGAGGAGGCAAAAGTAGAGTCCTTAGAGCAGCAAAAACAAGTATACTTAGCCTTAAAAGCAGATATAGGTTAAGCTAGGATAGTAGTAGCAGGTAGTACTAGCAGAGTGTTACAAGTAGTTAACTAACTACGTTGAGCAGAGCGTCTAGGCTAATTACCTACAAAATCTTAAAATGTTACTTTGTTAGAGAAGAGGGCATAGTTACAAAAGAAGGTGCTAAGCTAATTGTAATATTCTTGCAGGCTAGAGAGTAACTTTTTATAAGGGATACTAGCTATCTAATAGCAGCAGAGGTCTAGTAGTTTAGCCTGTAGGCAATAGTAGTAAGTTTTAAGAGACTAGTTAAGCTGCTAGGCAAAGTATTCTATCTTAGTGCAAAAGACAGAGAAAGCGATTAAGGCATTAGTAATATCTATTAAGAGAAAGTAAGGAAAGATAAAGGCATTACAAGAGTGTTTAGCAAACCTAAAGGTGTTTTTATCTCTATAAACATTCTATAAGTAGCAAATGCAGTCTATAGGTTTAGAATAGAAACAACCAAACCTAGATAGATCTTAGAGCAAGGCATAAGTAGAGTCTCAAGTGTAAATTATAAGAAGGTCTGCTTAATTACTAGAGTGCTAGTAGTTGCGTCTATTTGCTTGCATATAGTAAAGGCAATTAAAGAGCTATTTACTAAAGTTGTCATTTAGGCTAGAGAAATATTAGAGCTTCTGTTACAGGATAAACACGCTTATATACTAGCTAGAATTAGCAGGTAGAATATAGTTATATTTTGCCTCTATTTTAGCTGTAACAGCTTCTCTGTAGCCTTGTCTAGCTAATTGTTGTATTAGTCTAGTAACAACAGGAATTAATAAGCGCTAGCTAATGTAGGAGTTAACAACGTAGCAGAATAGCTCCTAAGTAGTATAACAGTTAAGAGATAAGATTAGTCTATAGTAGCTAGTGCATTATCGCGTTGTTTAGATTATAAAAGAATAGTAAATAGCTACTCTAAGTTGTTGTTAGGGCTAGTAAATAGATCCTGTTCTAGCTTAGTAGACCCTAAATAAAGAGGAGTAGAGCAACGTAAGTGCCTAAATCAAAAGGCAGGTTAAGTAGAGGCTAAGTCCTTAGTAGCTAAGATAACGCCTTTAGCAACAATGTAATTATAGGCTAAGCAGAGCTTTTAGTAATCTAGTTTAAGTTAGTAAGTCTAGGACTAGTGTGTGTTAAAAACAGTGTTAAGAGAATTATACTTAGTAACTACAAAGTTATAAGACTTTCTTCTTATAATCTTTATTAGATAGTTTCCTTTTTAGGAATAGTTATTACCTAAACAGGCAACTTAAGCTATTTAGCCTAAATATATATATATATATTAGGCCTAAATACAGGTACTTTCCTAATTAGGTTTAGCTCTTACCTAATCTAGTAAAGTACTATCTGAAGAATACCTTAGTAGAAAGCGTTAGAAAGCCGTGCTTATTATAGAAATAGCTTTACTAGATCTAGAGTTAGCTTTCTTACTATAAATAGCTTAAGGACACGTTGCCTTTACTAGTAGGTTACGTGTACACCTACGTAATCTGCTAGTAGGTTGCGTAATTGCCTACGCAGTCTGCTTAGGAATCTACTTTGGATTTCTAAGCATCTATTAGTAATAGCTATTCTAGAATCTTCTGCTTTGCAATAGAGAGAAGAGAAGTAGAGTATAAATACTACTTACTTTCCCCCTCTCTCAGTTCTGTACCTAGTGTTTAATATAATAACTTGTCTAATATATAAGCTTATCTTATTACTATATTGATCCTTCTACTTTATTAGGCTATACGCTTCCTATTTTGGAATTACCTAGTCTAGTTAGTCTAGGTCTTTTAGATTAGGGAACAAAGTAGTCTATCCTCTTTAACCCTTCCTACTTTCTTTTCAAACTAATTTCCTTCTAACAGTACTATTTTATAGCCTGTAAAAGTGCTCTCTTTAGCAGTAGTTATAAAGTTAGAACTTAAAACAGCTAATAGCTAAACATCTTTAATGTAACTTCTTAAGCTTATTATTCTACTTATTACTACTTATGTATTTTAACTCTTTAGCGTACACTCTACTAGGTTTTTAATTAAAATAGTTATAATTTATCTTCTATGTTTACAATTAGAAAATACTATTTACAAGTGTCTATATTCTGTAGAAGTTAAATTCTATTACTAAGATTCTACCTATTAGGTTCTAGAAGCTCTGTTTATCTAGAACATCTACTAACACTATCTTATCTAAGAGGTCTAGTGCAATAGTAGATGTATACCTAGTTTTAAGGTTTCTAGTATAATTCTCCTTAGTAGTATTAGAGGCTAGTTACATAAACTCTGTATTAAGAAACTTAATGCTCTAGTTACTCTTCTTTATAGTAATAGTCTAGAGTTTTAAATAAGAGTGTTTCCTAAATATAGAGTCTCTTTATCATTAATTTTAGGATTCTAGAGCTGTATTTCTATACTTATTAGGTTCTAACTCTTTTTTAACAGTTTTACCTATATATTCTATCCTTCTAGTTAGCAAAATTTATTAGCAACGCCTAGAAATAGATTTTACGTTGCTTATAGACTTAGATCTATTTAATATCTAGAGCTTAAGGATTTAGTATAAAGATTAGTTACTACAAAACTTACTTATGCATAATAGTCTTATAGCTTTGTTTACTCGATTGTTATTTGCTAAGACAGGAGTAGGTAGTTTAAAACTTAAGCTTAATATCCTTACAAATACTATATAGGCTTAAATATAAGCCTTACGTAATTTTTCTATAGTTTTAGTTATATTCTCTTCTTAGACAGGAAGGTCTGTAGTATAGTAAGCTTTATTAGCAGTAATAGCTACTACAGCTTTAAGAAGTGTTGCGTATAATAAGTAGGTTGTTAAGCGCTCTAGTATGTGTGCTTAATGGTTTTCTTTAGGCTAGCAAATAGGTACAGTCTAGGTAGGGGTTAAGTACGTCACGTGGGGTACCCTAGCACTACCTAGCCTCTACCTACGCTAACCTCTTGCTAAGAGGGTTAGGGTTAGGAAGGGTAGGAGCCGCACAGACTAGTAGTAGGGGCAGGGTAGAGGCTGCACAGACTAGTAGTAGAAGTTAGGTGCATTACATAATAGCAGGATCTAACTTATCCGAGAGATCCGAGAGATCTAGCTAGTCAGATTAGATCGATTCTTAACTCATCTAAGAGATCTAAGAGATCTAGGCAGTCACTTAGAGTCTATCTACGTGCTTCTAAGCGTTATCACGTATACTTATTACAGTAAGGTACCCCTTAGGTACCCCTTATCCTACTTCTAACTACTAGTTAATGCGGCCTCTACCCTGCCCCTACTACTAGTCTGTGTAGCTCTTACCCTATTCCTACTCTACCTTAAGATACGCTGTGCCTATTTACTAGCGTAGTTTATTTTTTAATCTTCTAGTACTATTAAGTTAGTAAGCTTCTAAACTTCTATTTTAATATCTAATTACTTGTAATGCTAGTACATAGCTTAAAACAGTACTAGCCTAAACAGTTAGTAGTGTTGTTAAACGTTGTACTTATAGGTCTTTTCATTAGTAATTATGTTTAATTACAAGAACCTAACTCCTAGTAGAATTTGCTAGGTTAATATATAATGGATTTCACAGATAACAACCTTTTAGGTAATAGTTATAAAGTTTTTATAACGTTATTCTAAAGGTATAGCCTTTAAAGTAAGACTATTGTACTTATAAAGCTTATAAGCTAGAATTAGGCTAAAGCAGTTTACACTAAGAGACTAGCACCTAGGGTTGGCCTGTTATAGGCAAAGCCTAAGTTTATTACATAGTTTAATATATCCCTTATATAGAGAATAGAGATTTAGTAAACTTTTATATAAATTCCTTAATATTAAGGTTTAGCTTATGTGTAGTTATTTATAATGTTGTATATAAACACTTAAATTAAAGCCTTCTCTAGTAAGAGTATAAATTAAAAATAAATATTAGTGTATACAATTTCTGTAATTTACTTTGTTACTAAAATATACATATTCTCTTTTTATTACACCTCTTCCTCTAGCTTAGTTACCTAGTGTTACGCTGGCAAGTAGGTACGGTCTACGTTAGGGTTAGGTACATTACGTAAGGTACCCTAGCCCTACCTAGCCCCTACCTACGCTAACCTCCTGCTAAGAGGTTTAGGGCTAGGTAGGGTCTACATATAGTAGAGGTAGGTGTAGGGTAGGTCTACATATAGTAGGAGTAGAGGCGGTATAGAGGCTGCACAGACTAGTAGTAGGAGCAGGATAGAGGCTGCACAGACTAGTAGTAGGAGTTAGGTACATTACAAGGGTAGTGCCTAAATAAGTAAGACTACAATTTTGCTACACCTAGGGTATTCCTCTTGTAAAAGATGTGATTGTTGAGAGACTTAAGAGATAAACGATTAATAATTGAGAAAGAGAGATTAAATTCTTCTACTAATCTATCGGTTTAACCTAATCGTTTATATATCCTCAATCCGACGCTAGTGACTTAGCGCATCTAGATTCAGATCACAAAATTAGTAATCCAGATTAGATAATCACTAATCTAAGCGGTATTTACCGCGACACACCCCCTAGGCATGCTTTAATTAAGAAGTATGACTATAATAGCTATTATTGTAATTGCAAAGGTGGTGTTGTTGTAAAATGTAAAGGATAATATTAGAGTTTCCTATTACAAGTATAGAGCAAACAGGCTTGTTAACATGCGTTGCAAAACGCGTTTGCACCCTAAATAATTACCTATCTACGCAATTTCTCTTTTCTCTCTTACTTCTAACTCTAATTTTTTGCTGTAGTTAGCGCTCCTTAGTTTTGTTTATCTAATTTTCCTTACGTGTTGCAGTTGTTTTGTAATAGGTTAATTAAGCAATTTATACTCTGTTTCTAGTGAACAACACAATAGTCTATCTATTAGGAGCAGGCCAACTTCGCTAGCTACTAGCTTGGATAACAAGTCTAACAGCTCTGGTGATTCTGTTATACCTTATAAGGATCCTAATTGTCGTTCAGGGTATAACCTAAACAAGATTAATTAGTCTTGCGATCCTAGGTGAGTGGCTTCTTTAGTATACTTATTATTTTCTAACTAATTTGTAGCTTTTCTAGGCGCTAGAACTGTAATTAGGCAGGTTCTAGATTAAGCTTTACGCTAATTAATCTGCCTATCTACAATCCTGTAAATCCCTACAAGCGAAACCGCAAGAAGTCTAAGAATTAGCAGGTTAACTTTAAAGCTATTGCTTGCAAGGCCAGACCTAGTCATATCTAGAAAAAGGGAAAAGCGAGGGTTTTTCTAGAGCTTAGTAAGTATTTAATCTAGATTTTTAGTTATAAGGCTGAACTTTGTAGCAGAATCTATGCATTAATCCAACTATAACTATATAGTATTACCTATTGTAGATAAAAGGAAGAAGAAGACGCCTACAACAACGCCGTTAAAGCTGACTCTAAAGCTAAAGACCACTCTAAAGCCAAAGACTACTCTAACTGCTAGATTAAACAAGAAGTTAAAGGCCTCTGTTCCTAGATTAGACACTCCTAAAGCAGTTTAGGCTCTATAAGTGATCCCTTGTGCTCAGTGCGTACTAAGGAGACTTTAGGGTGTAATAGCTATTTGTTATAATTAAGGAACAGCATCTAAGAGATGTGTTAAGTATGGTACCTACACTTATGTTTAGATGTAAGATTGGTTTTAGATACACCTAATTAGAGTTGATCTAACTAGAGTAGAGATGCAGGAATAGCTAGACTCTAGTCTAAGTATAGTACTCTTTCTAGTGCTGATTAGGTATGTAATCCATTCTTAGCTTGATCTTTTAGGAGCAAGTGTTAACTTAAGTAGATCAATAAGGCTGCGCAGGTAGGCAAGCAGATTAGGGATCAAGTTTCCCTAATCGCTAAGAACTGCTGTAAGACTAGAGCAGATCATGAAGGACCTTACAACAGTCTATCTCTAGTAGTTAATCTATCTGTTCTAACGTACTGTGCTCCTGCTCCTGCTCCTGCTCTAGTTCCTGTGGCAACTTAAACAGTTATTAATCAACATCCGCAAAGCGCCTATAATTAGATTGCTTAACATGCTGGCGTTCTAGCTCCTAGTTATTAACCAGCAAATGTTCTACAATCCCAGTTTGTCTAGGTTAGGCATCAGCATCCCTAGGCTTCTTAACAGCAGGGTGAGACTGCTCCTCAACACTATCATCCTAAACACCACTAGCAGCTAGTACAATCCAGCAGGTTTGTTAGTTAATCCTACAAATACAGCTATAGATCACCTCGCCCTTACTGCTAGGATAATTAACAAGGAGGGTATAAGGAGTTAAGCTGCTAGGATAAAAATTAGGGCAATTATTAGTACTGCCTAACTAATTGTTCCTACAGTTACAGGGAGAGATCAGCTAGATATAGCTAGTCTAGATACTCTTATCCTAGGGTGTTAGGTGATTACAGTTAAGAATTGTTTAGATCCTAATTCTGCCCTCTAACTAGAGAAGAGATTTGAGCTTAGATTATCTGTTATTTTAAGGATATCTTGGCTCTAGTTAATCAGCTTTAAAGCTGATAGGTATGCTGAGAGATATAGTCTATCTTAAGAGGTTTAGATTAGCTTAATTATAGGATAATAATAGTTCTAGGTTCTGTTTAAAATTAGCTGTACTTGTACTTACAATTAAGCCTTCTATTCTAGTTCATTTATTAATCCCTTTGCATCTTTAAGATTTAAGAGTTTCTTAAAGTGATTAAACTCTTGTTTGCTTAGTGCCTTGGTCAATCTGTTAGCTGGCATTTAAGAAGTTTCTAGATAGCTAATCTCAAACAATCTGTTTAAGTACTCTTGTCTTAGCTACATGTTCTGTATATCTACGTGTCTAAGTTTAGTTGTGATTCTCTCGTTTTTACTAACTACTAGCTAGATAGTTTGTTAATTATCACACTAAATAGTCTAGGTATAACCTATATCTAGCGTTATTTTGTTAAACAATCGCTAGATTGCTATTATCTCTTTAGCTGTGTAGGATAGAGCGATCAGCTCTGCCTTAGTTATAGAAGTAGTGACTGTGGATTGCCTAGCCGCTTTCTATAGAATTGGTCCTCTAAACAGGATAATTATGTATCTGTAAGAGGATCTTCAGGTTTCTAAATCATTAGCAAAGGATGCATCTCTATAGATAACAAGTTCTAGTCCAGGATAATCTCTAAATTAAATGCCTTGCGTTCTCGTCCTATAGAGATATGTAATTACTCAATCAATTGCCTTATAGTAGTCCTTACTTAGGTTTGTTAGGAAGTGGGATAACTTTGATACCGCGAAAGATACGTCTAGACAAAGCATAATAGCTGTATAGAGAGCTGATCTAACCTTCTCTTAATAAGACTTTACGTCTTGTTTAGTTGCCTCTCTAGGGTTTTTAATTAGCTTAGCTGTAGATAGGGGGGTTTCTAGAAACAACCCCTTATCTAGGTTAAACTTCTTAGCTATCTTATTAATATACGTATTATAGAGTAATATAATCAACCTTGCTTCTCTGTTTTAGATTACTCTAATCCCTAGAAACTACTATACATCTTCTTAATCTTAGATTTTATACTTTAAGGTAACTTTGCTCTAAAGGTCTTGTGCTTCTTGCTTATAGTCCTTGTAGTACAGCAAAAGTATATTATTAACATAGAATAGTACTAGGATAGTACAATCTAGATTAAAGAACAGGCAAGGCTCCTCTTTAGAGCATATCAGTCCTATTAATTAAAGAGTGCTTAAGAACTCTTTGTACCATAGTAGTGGAGACTCTCTTAATCTATAGAGTGCTCTGTTAAGTAGAACACATAGTCTAGCTTCTTTAAATCTATCTAGGAGATTGTAGATTACTAGATTGTCTTTTGTAATAAGTGCATTTAAGAATGCTCTAACCACGTCGTGTTGCTTAATCTCTAGATTAAACTTAGCTGCTATAGCTATAACTGCTCTAAATAATTTAGCAGCTAGTGTAGCTGCATATGTTGATGTAAGAGTGTTGATCTCTTGTAGATTACCTCTAACAACAAGTCTAGCTTTGCATTTGATAAAGAAGCTGTCTTGATTGAATTTATAGGTCCAGACCCACTTAAGTAGTAGTAGTCTATTCATAGAATCTGATTTAGGGATTTCTGTCCACGTTCCTTTCTGCCTTAATTGATTTATCTCTTTCCTAGAAGCATCTCTAAAAGGTAGCTTAAGTAGGTGTTGCATCAATTGTTTCTATGTTTTTAGCAGTGGTGGTAGATCGTCCCTGTGTATCTTTTAATTAAGTAATAGTTTCACTTGGTTATTTTAGATTGCTGCTATAACTATTAAGTTCATAGTCTTATAACTCAATTGTTCTTCCTAGGATTAGGTAACACCAGGTAAGAAAGTATTCGTAACATCCAACTACTAGTTATTTTTAGTAAGACTAGCGATTAAAGCGTTGACACCTTTGGATCCACCCCCCTTCTAGTTGCTAGGTTTTCGCTTTGGCTGCCTATCCAGGATATAGACTCTTAGGTCAGTCTCAGATAGTAATCCTTGTTGTCTTTAACTTAATTAAACGTGAGTTGTTGTATCTACAGCTTCGCTTAGCTATGCAGAAGCAGCTTAGCAGACTTAAGGGGCTAGAGTAATTAATCTTAATTAATCACTTAGGCAGGATGATTTAGCTACTACAGGAGTGCGCACTCTCTATTAATCAACAGCCCTACAACAATTAGTAAGGTTATCCTGTTAGATTTCTCCGCAGTCTCTGTCACCCCCTAAACCTTGATTAATTAGTTTAGGAGTGGCATCTAGAGTGAATAATCTAGTTGTTTCTAGTTAATTAGCACAGATTCTTAGGTAATCACTAGCCTTATTTTCTCTCTATGCTGTTTCTGTGCTCTAATTCTCTTAATTACTAGGCAGGCCAGCCACAGTGTTTATTAATCTAGATAACTTACCCCCTACATTTCTATCAAGGTCTAAACCAGACTAGATATCTATTTGTTCAGGTATAATTAACTCCTAACCTAGATCTTAGATTTCTCTGTTATAAAGGATCTCTACTAACTTAGTAGCTTAATCAATCTCTATCTCTTTATCTAGAGTGCCTTAAAAAAAGGTCTTTTTATTAAACACAACGTCTCTAGTTGTAATAACTTAATTAAGTGTAAGTACCTATATTTGGTATATGTTAGATGCAACGTATCTAACCAAATAACCAATGTAACCTCTTAGGTTAACTTTAAATCCTTGTCAATCCCTACTAGCTAATTAATCCTTATCAAGAGGATAAGCTCTGCACCTATAGGCATATATCCCGCTCTAATCTAGTTGTAGATCAGCGGTTCTATGCCTGATCTCTGCTGGTTCGTACCATCTAAAGTATTGTTGAAACCAACTATCTAGTACCTTATTTGGTGATCAATAGTTTTAAGCAGAGGATGGACTTATACTATGCAAGTAAGCTACTACGCTCATTATCTCTAGCTAGAGTTAAGTAGGCAGGTTAGCTCCTAACCTCATTTTAATTAATTTAGTTATCAATTCTTGTCCTGCCCTCTTTGCTAATCCATTTAGTTTGTGAGTGTAGGAAGGAGGGGTTACTATTGTAATCCCTTGTTTGTGTGCCTACTCTTTGTATCTAGATACACCTCTCTAGGGC
>SATY01000918.1:0-15350 GCA_004335155.1 Ascochyta viciae
GGCGAGGGCGAAGGCGAGGGCGAGGGTGAGGGTGAGAGCGAGAACGGTGAGAGCGAGAACAAGGGCGACAGCGGAGAAGGAGGCGACGACAGCGTAGACCTCGTGGCGGCCAGGTGTCGGAAGCGGAGGAGCGTAAGCAGCGACATCAACAAAGCGGCGACGGACCGCGACGGCGCGGTCGCTGTTCTGAGTTTCCCACTGGGAGAGCGTTAGCGAGCGGGTTGAGCGCGGGGGAGGTGGAAGCGTACAAGAGCGGCCATAGTAGCGGTAGTAGAGAGAGCAGGTGCAAGAGGGAAGAGGGTTGAAGGGGAATAAAACAACTAGAGCGTTGCGCTGAAGAGGACGTGCGTTCACGGTGAAGGGCGATTTTGATATTGTACTCTTACGCGACGCAAACGCGTACTGCTTGTTAGTTATAGTAGTGTTGTAGTAGGGTCCTAAGCTACAGAGAGCCTTAGGTAAGCTATAGAGAGCCTTAGGAGCTATAGTTATGTTAGGAGTTTAGCTAGAGTATATAGCTACGCTTCTGTCTAATCTCTAGATAGCTGGTAACGGCGTTAACATTACACATCACTATACAGCATACTACTCACGCTCCAAACGAGAAAGTAGGTAGGTAGGTAGGTAGGTAGGTAGCTAAACAACCCACCACCTATCCATCCATCCATTCAATTCATTCAATTCATGCAATTCAACGTGATGAAAAGTATCAATATTCATATTCTATACATACACACACCACATCTATATATCATCCACCACGTGAAAAATCTCGCTAGTCGGGGTATAAAAGCTCAACGGCTGATCGAGAGAGCGAGATGAAAAAGTAAAACAAGAAGGAGAGGGAGAGCGAGGAATGTACAAGGGAAAAAAAGAAAGAAAGAAAACTCCCAAGTGAGCTGTAACGCCGGGTTGTTCTACCCGTTGGTCTATTTTGTCGTGTGCGTGGTGTGTGTGAAGAGAAGGGAAATGAGATCCTAAACACCGTCCGTACCTCGTCAATCATGCTGTTCCGTTCTGTTCGGTTCGCTTCGAAGAGGGTTTCAACCCAATGCCTTGCATGGTGTCAAGCTGCAACGAAGCAAGAAAGGAAGGAAGGAAGGAAGGAAGGACGGCCAGCCTAGAACTTGCCATCCAAGACCTCGAAAATGCCCACAACGCCCGCATGCTCGACGCCAAAAGGCCGGGGTTCCAGAACGGTCAGCTCGCTGCCAAACGTGCGGCTCTCCATCTGCATCTCGAACTCGAGCGAGCTGGGTCGTCGGCGCACGGCTAGTAGCTCCGCAAGGCTGTGGCGCGAGCAGCTGCTCTGCGGGGACGAGGCGCGCGAGTACGAGCCGGATGGGTGGCGGGATTGGGTGAGCGGGGAGGTCGTGCTGGTGCTGCTGTAGCTTGTGGCTGAGGCGGAGCGCGAGGATCGGGTTGGGCTGAATGCGGTTTTGAGGGTGCGCATTGTCTGGGAAGGGTTGCGGAGGGGCTGGAAGGAGCCGGAGAAGCGGTTGCTGCGGGTTGACATTTTGGTGTTTGGAGGGTGTAGGGTGTGTCGATGTTTCAAAGCGTTGGATAGAAGGAGTGAGTGATGGTCGAAAGTAAATGGTTTCCAGAGCAGATCCAGCTGTCGACGTTTTTGGAAGTGAGGGGTCTGAGGTTCTTCAAGAACGTCGTTGTGCGTCCGCAAGGGGAAGACTATCGAAGATTGGGACTCGCAAGCAAAAGAATGTTATGACGTGTATGGTCCGCGCGTTGTTGAGGTGGTGACACTGGTGTTACGCGTTGTCAGACTCAACAAGGAGAGTAGTCTCGACGGCAATGTATGTCTACAAAGCAAACAGTCGATGGCAGGTCAAGAAGTTCGGGGGAGGCGAGAAACAGAAACTGAAGCTGAAGCTGAAGAGCAGGTGTAGATGTAGAGAGGCGTAGAAACAAAAAGTGAGGGCCGAGCAAGCTTGAAGTAATATGCAGGATGCAGCGCTCTCACCCGCGACGAACGACGGATGTTTAAGGATGCGTGTCGCAGGTCGTACACCCGTGCGCAACATGTCCCAGGTGCTCAAAGTCCGGGTCGGTCCCTGCGCTTGCTATCCCCTCACGGCTTCAAGGTTGGGATGCATCCCGGCTGTTTGATCGGCGTGCAGAAACAAGCGAAGCTCTGCCGCGGAATGATTGCGCCAGCAAGCTGTTTGCTTGCTACGTACCAGAGGTTGCGGATTGGACGGACTCGACGGCGTGAGCAGTATCGCGGTGATTGCGAGTCGAGTCGGACTTGGATCGCGACACCACGCGTCGGTCTTCATCATCGCCAACGCCATCGCCAACGCCGTCGCAAACACACTCAACACCACCGTCTTGCATCACCACCTCGGCCGAGCACCTACAGCTCGTGACTGACAGTAACACAACAGCGTCGCAGTGCCAGCTCGGCCGCGATCAAGCAACCTGTGTCCAGCATCTGCACCCGCAAAGAAGCATCCCTACACGAAGCCCCCAACGTCGCCGTCCAGCAAGCGAGTTGTCTCAACAACGCCGTGTCCGCGCAGCTGAGGTGCGTAGCAACTGCATGTGCGACGAGCGAAGGCCTTCTGGAACGGGCACCGGCGTGCGCCCCGGCCGTCTGGATATGCACCAGTGTTTCAGCGTGGGACCAACGGGGATTTTGGCCGGTTGGACGTTTCTTGCTCCATGGTTTGCGATGCGCGAGTGAGGTGACAGAGAGGGAAGTGCTTGGTAGATGGTAAAGGTTGAGTGCGGTGGTGAGTGCGTGGTGGAGAGATGGTGTGGGTTTGGCGTTCCATGTGCTTGACATCGCCCGAGTCCACGATTACTGCAGGCTGTCCCACACGCAAGAGCAATTTCTACACAACGCATTCTCAGCCCGACAGGCAGCGAGTCAATAAGTCAAGAAATCGCTATACAACGTGACGCCGCCGCTATGCTATGCTGATCTAGGAAAGCCCATCCTCCGCTAACCCCATTGTCGTCTCCATCATTATGCTGCTCGTCGTCCCCGTCATGCCAAATAAATACATACAAAACTCTAGTCTATCCTGTAATGTGAGACACGTCAACGTGCCATAGTGTACCTCTTATGTCTTGGGTTGATGCCGGGGCCTGACTCTTCTAGGCCCTTTCAAACGTTTATGCAACGTCCTTGGTACCGGCTACCCCTGCCCCCAGCAGCTATTCTAGGTATGGTCACTGCTCGCCTGTCCGCTGTTCCTGCATGTGTAAAGGTCGGCTCCTTGATTTCACGCGGATTCAGGAGCGTGTCGTGCTCCGCTCCAATGCGCAAAAATTGTCGTTTGCGTAACAAGGATCGACCGGACGCTGCCGAGCTGGTCGACTACGCTTCGTTTAGAGTGCGACGAGGCTGTGTCGTCGACGATCTCGATGGTTTTTGGAAGACAAGTGTAATGCATGGATCTCCCATACAATGCTCGTGTACGTGTGTGGCTAGTGTCCAGGTCGTCGCTGTGTGAAACTCCTGCGAATACTCTCGCCCCAAGCGGAACTGTCCAGAACTTCCAGAACGTCGGCTGCACTGACGGCACTGTTTGCCCTGCTGCGGGTATCCGTCGGTGCCAATTGCTCTTCGAGCGGGCTAGGCGGTCGGCTGAGAGTAAGGGCCGATGCAAAGTGCCAGTCAGGATCAGCAGGTGGCGAAAATGGTGATGCACGTGGCGACGATGGAGAGAGTGGCCCTCCTCGCGTGGGCGAGCCTGTAGGTGTCATCTGTATCGAGTTCGACCTGCTACGCATTGTTGTGTCCAGGCTTGGTATCGAGCGGAGACTGCCTCCGGAAAGTCGATTTCCAGAATGCAGATCGGTAGGCGAGAAGAGTGGGCTTCCGCTTGCTGATTGCTGCCCGCGCTGCACGTTGGTGATGTCTTCGTCGTCGATGAAAATCTCGGGCACGTTGAACGTTGGCATTGTTGCCATGCGGCCCTGTTTCTTCTGCTCCTTCGCGCGTCGGAAACGACGAGCCCAATACAAGGTGTCGAAAAAGCCAACAACAACGTTGCGTCGCACAGCTTCTTCCACACGCTGCAGGCGAGCTCTGCGTCGTAAAAACTCCTCGAGCCTGGTTTTTTTGTCAGAAAAAAGTGAACGACCAATGTCAAGACCTGACATACCTCAAACTCTTGTTGTCGTTAATGACCTTGTGGTGAGCAAGAATCATAAGCAGCGAGGTGAACTGAATACCTCGGTCTGGGTCACTTGACACGAGCACCTCTTCGTAGAAAGTGTTCATGCGTGCCCTTCTACGACGGATCTCCATGACTGGAAGTTGCGCGAGACGACGATTGAGTTTGTCAAGATCGATCTCTGGCGAAGGTTCACGACCTCCGAGGTTGAGGTTTGACGCGCGGCGCGATGTTGTGGCGCACTCCTCAATCAATCGGCCAATGGTGAAGTCACCGTCGTAGATTCGCATTTCAAAGATTCCGGATAGTTCCTAGAGATGTTAGTATGGTATCTTTGACTGATAACGGAGGCACGTACGCCTAGAAGTCTCGGGAAGACGTCCCTTGAGATATAGCCTGTCCCGTTAGGATCGAACTCAGCCCAAGCCTGCTTGAACCGCCGGATCTCTTCTCGACTGATGACCGATAGCCCGCTGCTACGCTGGTACACGTAACTGAAACTTTCGTAGATCAATGAGACGAACAAGTTGACGAAGATATACATGCTGAGAATGTTCCAGCTTATGAATAACGCTCGCGCCCATTCAGGGCTGCCACAATCGCTTTCGAAGTATCTTTCTCCTTCTGTACAGTAGGGTTTGTCGACGTTGGCATAGTCCTCCATGAACTCGTTCCAACCCTCACCCATACTCATTGAAAAGAGGAAGATGAGAGCTTTGGGCACTGTACGGAAATTCTGGTTGGCGGTTTCGTTGGCACCGAATCGAGTGAGACCAAACGTCTGTGTGAGCGCGATGGAATAGACGAGGAACAATACAAACCAAGTGGCTAGCAGGTTTGCAATCGCCGCTAGACTCGCTGCTGCGGTTTTGAAGAGTTGGTCGAGCTGGTTGTTCCGAGGGATCAGCATGAGAGCAATTGATACGAGGCAGAGCTTGTGCAATTGAACAAACAGTCTCTCTTCTCGCCGCGCAAGAATGAGGATGGACGTAGCAAACGTGCCAGAGACGGCAAAGAGTGAGAATACGTCCCAGGAGCTCCTGCGAAAGCGGTGCCACGTGAGACCAAGAATGCGGATCACAACATTTGCAATGAACACGCAGGTCAAAGCAAGAAAAATGTAATCTGTCGAAGCGTCAGCATTTTCTTCCAGTCAAAATGGGACACCTTACCTCTTGCCAAATCCCACCCTCCATAACCTGGGTACCACTCTAAGCAAAGTAGGATTAGATGCAGAATGAGCACTCCAGTAATGAAGCGTTGCCAATCACCCGTCTTGCGCACAGCTCGGCGGTAGCACCACTCTTCCCAAGATTCACGCTGCCTTGTGGATGACGGCCGCTTCGATGGCGAGACCTGTCGAAGCAACTTGCGCAATTCGAGCCAAGAACGTTGATCGGTGGTGAGGAACGCTACTCCAGTCTGTTCCGTGTAGTTGCGCATGAAGACGGAGATGAAGAGCGTTAGGACGAAGACGGCACCGAGCAAGTTGAAGACAATGAAGAAGACGCCATTGCCTCTGCGGCTGAAGTCTTCAGGTTGAGTGTTGACTCCAGTAATGGCCATGCTTGAAAATAAGAGGTCTGTCCAGCCTTCTTGTGAAACAATCTGGAAGAGAATGAAGAGCGAGTTTCCAAAATTGTCGAAATCGTAGTAGGGGTTGGCTGCTTGGCGTGGTGCCAGAACATCCCAGTCGAAAGGTGAGCTGTTGTACTCTCCAACGCAATCTTTGAGATTGGTAGAGCCGAAGTCACCGTCGTTGCAGGTTTGGAACTGTCCGACGAAGATGTTCAACCCGTATATAGCGAACGGGATCAACAAGCTCAGAGACACGAAAGCAGCCTGAAGACATTAGCAAGCGACGATAGAAGCATAAGCACGAACTCACCGAAAAGAGTTTCCACCATCCCTGAACGATGAGCGAATGGAAGTGATCGCGAGTACTGTCGCTGACGTTGAGTAGTCGAAGCGCTCGGAGAGCTTTGAAGGCGCCAACGGTCCTGGTGATTTGCCCTTCGTTCAGAAGGGACGTGGCGACGTTGACCCACAAAGTGACCAACACAACTCCGTCGATGAAACCCCATGAGCCACGGAAGTAAGCGTTTGGCGTCCAAAAAAATCCGTCGGCGATGACTTTGACAAGTGCTTCGAATGTGAACAGGACAGCAAAGCCCATGTCCGTCCAGACGAACCAGTTCCTGACGCTGAACTCATGCGTCATGAAGTATTCTCGCTGGTATAGGGGAGTCGTAACGCAGGCCAAAAGCACCATGGCAATGATGGCAGCGTAAACAAAGGCCGAGAATGCGTACCAAATGGGAACTGATGGAGCTAAACCCTCGATGCGGTCACCACCACGACCGGGTCCCACCACACGCTGACATAGCCTACGGAGGGGATTGTTAGGTCTGAACAGGAATAAGGAAACGTTGTAGTTAGGGTGGTTCCGCAGATACTCTCGCTGCGCCTTCTTCCGTCGTTCCGTAGCAGACACAACTTCTTTGGCCATCTTTCTGGGATCGAGGTCCTCGTATGCCCGGCCATAGTCGAGTGGGGCATAAAAAGGGTTTGGCTCTCTGTGGACGGTTCTGCGCAGGAGCCTCTGCCATATGGTGGACATAGTGCCCGAGCCAACGATTGTCTTTGCTGGGCGAATGCCGGGTCGAGGCTCCTCTTCGTGAGGTGTGGCATCCTCTTCTCCTTCGTCCAAAAAGTCGCGAACCACGGCGTCCTTGAGCAGCATCTCGGCTGCAGCAGAGCCATAATCCAATGGATCTCTCCGGTTGGCGTGACCGAGCTTGAAGATGGACGACAGAGACAAATTGCTGTTCAAGGTAAGCCGGCGCTCAACGGATACGTGCAGCTACTCACCCATAAGCAGAGCTGAGCCCCTGCTGTTTTTGTTGCAGGAAGGCTTTGACTTGTTGTAAACGTTTCTCGTCTTCCGATACATCAAAATTCTCTTGAATGACTGCAATAAACATGTTCAAGACGATGACTGACATGTGTTAGCCGCGTTTGAGAATAGACTGGATGTACTTACGATTGGCAAATATAAACCAAAGGATGCAGAATGAAGCTCCAATCCAAGCGGTACCAAAAACCTGTTGGTAGCTTGTGACGGTATACAAGATCTCGGTCCAGTTTTCACTGGAGAAGATGATATACATGCCAATGAACGAGTTGAAGATGTCATTAAAGGGCACGCGGATCGTATCGCCATCAGCGTGCTCAGGTATCTCGCCGCGAAACAGCTGAGAAGCAAAGATGGACGCCAAGAACGTTAGAAGAAACACGAACAGAATCAAGTTGAGCAGACCACTGACGTTGCCGAAGACGATCATCTGAATGCACGTCAGTCCTCGAAAGGCCAAAGGAAGTTGGAGAAACTTACGATGAGATCACGGGTCACAGGGACAGCCAGCACAATACGGTAAACTCGCATGATTTGGAAGATGCTCAACCAAGCGTAGGCTCTTCCACCGTGGGCGTGTTTGATGACTGGGATTTGGATGACAGTTGTGATGATAGCAATGCACAGGTCGGTGAAGTTGCGCTTGCTTCTGAAGAAGTGTCTCCAGTCCACGATAAACCGGACAATGATCTCAATGAGTAGGACAAACGTGATGATGATCTCGGTCACGTCGATGAAGTTCCGCCGGAAGTTGCTCATGGACGCGCTTTTCATCATCTGGGCAACGAGACCGAAGGCGATGACTAGAACCCATATCCCGGATGTCTTGTCGTACATACGCTTCAGGCCGCTGACACGCTGGTTCGCTTGTTCTTTCTCGTTGTCTTCTTCGACAATCTGTTCGCCTGTAAATGCACTGGTCTTACTCTCTTCGCGGATGATTTGGAATGTGGAAGTGATGACGGCGATCAAGAGCGATATAAGCCACAGACTGAGAATGAGGATTCCCACAATGAAGAAGAGTGCGCTGACAAGGTAGTCGGTATCTGATACGGTGTAGAGCAGATCAGACCAGGTGTTGGATGACATGATGACAAAAACCAGCTCCAGGGACTGTAGAATATTATCGAAGCTCTGGGTTCCGTTGTAGGGATTGTCCGCCTCAACGCATCGAGAGTTCACGGGGCATAGGAAGCCTTTACCATGTTCCGGACCAGCCTGTTCCCCTGAGGCAAGTACGTAGCCTTGGTGGATAAGGTCCCCTGAGGCATTTCTTGTTAATTGGCCACCGCAGAACTGGTCTGAGTTGGTGAACGCCTCGAATACACCATCAGGATCAGTCCATACGCAGTTTCTTCGCAAACTAGACTTGAAACTTTGCACACCGACGATAGAGAACAGGAGCCAGAAGAATCCGATCAGGAACGCTACATTCAAAAGCAGAGGTGCAGCTTTCTTCAAACTTCTCAAGATGACCTACAAGCTAATTAACAGACATACTTGACACGTTCTGAATGAGGCTTACCGAAGTACCGCTTGTCAGGTTTAAGAGGCGAATGATACGTAAGCAGCTAAGCATTTGAAAGACCAGAATAACACGGGTGTTCTCGATGTTGAGTGCCCCTAGGAGGAGGGCGATCCAGAAGGAAACTACAGCAACAAAATCGGTGCGATTGAAGGAGTGCCTTAGATAGGCCCTGTGCGCTAAACGCACGCGTTGTCGCTCGCGCGGATCGCTGGATCCAATGTCAGAATGCATCGGGGTAGTCGTAAAGGTTCGGAGCACAGAAGGTTGTTGAGGTCCCATGGTTGAATCGGTGTTGGTGCCGCCTCTTCTTTGCGATGGTTGTCGTTGGGGCCCGCCAAAGAGTTGGTTGGCTTTGCTGAGTACAGCGTCTCGCAGGCCTACCTGTCTGTTGATGGTGCTGTATTCGACTGGATTGATGATGAAGCCGGATACAATGATTCGGATGATGGCTTCGATGGTGTAGACGATGAACAAGCCGAGAAGGACCCAGTCGATGGGTTGGAACTTTTGCAGCTCTTTTACATGGCCGGGTTCGTACTGGGCCTTGGTTCTCGCGTCGACGGCCAGGAGGATGGTCTGGACGACAATGAGGACAAGGAGGATTGGTTCCGTGACTGGATTCACGAGGACGTTGCTCAACTTCAATCGCAGGGTGCTGTCTGCGGGAAAGATACCCAAGCTCTTGCCGCGGAAGGGATTGGAAGGCCTCTGCCATTGGACGCTTGGCCTGCGAGAGCGAACGGTGGGTGTGGGTGGTTTCTCAATGGGGGTTGTGGGCCCAGGCGAGGAGGGGCCATCCGTCATGTATTCGGGCAACGCTGTCAACGAGGGGTGGCCTTGGGCGCGCGGTTGATGCAGGGTGGACTTTCGCAGAATATGGCGCTCGGCCACCTCTGAGTCGTTGGTGACGTTGACGACACGCTGAGACATGTTGCGCACGATGGTTCCGGCGCGGTGCAGCGGCGACCCCAAGTGGCCGGGCGAGAGCGAGCGGTTCCTGCTGCGCGAGGGAGTGAGACCTGTCGCGGTTTCCGCCAGTCCGACATCAGCGCTGTATCTTGCGCGGGGCGATGTGCGTCCGGGGCTCAGGAATTGCACGTCGTGGAAGCTGGAGCGGTCCATGGAGGCCGGGGATATGTTGCCTGCAGCGCCGCTGATGGGCTGCAGATTGCGGACATGTGTCAGACGCGCGGTATCGTCCTCGACGGGGGAGAAGTAGCCATGGTCCTCGGACGTCGCCCGCGGCGCATAGGGATCTTGGCTGTATGGGTGGTAGGAGCCCGGCGCGGGCAGTATGGGCGACAGCGGCGGCGAGGTGTCGCCCTGGAAGTTCATGTCCATGCCGAAGCCAATGGCCGACTGGAAGGCGCCTGCGTCGATGGGCGAGTCGATGCCGTCGTCGTCGTGCACCCTGCGTATCCCGCCATGGCCAGCGGCCGTGTTCGTGTTCGTGTTCGTGTTCGTGTTCGTGTTGGTGTTGGTGTTCAGCTGCGGGCGCCGTGTTGGGCTCGGCGAGGCTTCTGCGATGGGCGCATACTGCGAGGTCCTGTACTGGCCCGTGGCTAGGGAGCCCGTCTGCCTGAGCAGGTTGCGCCCGCGGTCGCTCAGGGTGCGGCGGTGCTGCTGCGGCGCGGGCGCGGGCGCGGGCGCGTCATGGTGGTCTGGCGGGCGGTTGAGGTCCTGCAGCGGTATCGACTGGTGGCTCTGGCTTCGGCGGTGGTGGTGGTGGTGGTGGTCGGCGTCGGGGTAGGACATTGGAGCTGCTGGTCCGGGGGTGCGCAGCTCTCAACTGTGCATCTGGCCCGTCTTCAGCTGGTAGCTAGTCAACACTACCGCGGGCACATGGAGGACGGCAACGGAGGGTAAGCGAGCGTGGCGGCGGTAGCAGTGCGAGGGAGGCGGCGAGAAGAATGGTATGCGCGCACAGTGAAGAGGTTTCTAGGGGAGAGGAATAGGGTGCGAGGTTGGCAGGGCGTCAAGATGTGAAGATGTGAAGATGTGAAGATGTGAAGATGTGAAGATGTGGATATGCGCGTCCAAAAACACCAGGGCAGGACAGACAGGGTAGCCGCAGGGCTGAGCTACGGGATTGTACGCGTGGATGGTGTTGGTTAGTGCAACGCTCGCAACTATCACTGGGGAAGATAACAAAGAACACAATGCCATTCAGGGCACCGACACTGGCCTATAGATACAGTACATGCCTGCAGACCCTGGAGCACATGCTCTCTGCTCTCCGGCTTGGGTGACACGAATGCAGGTGCAGCTCAGCCACCCAACGTTGCTCGTTACAGCTGATGGCCTTGTCAACAGCTGATGGCCTTGTCAACAGCTGATGGCCTTGTCACGGATCCCCCTCTGGCAAATGCAAAAGGCCCCTAGCAGCTGCACACGTTTCAGCCACAGCTCGACGCATTGACAGCCTTGCCCAAGCCGTGGTGGGCTGCCCTCTCTTCTGTCATCAGCCTTGCCATGCTGACTGTATCAGTCCAGCGCTGATGAACCACTGCACCTCGAGTACCGTCTGTCAGCACCGAGCACACACTCTGCACCCCTTGCCAATTCATGGCATCCACATCATGGCAGTGGCAGCAGCCATTCCATCTCCGTGGCAGTCAAGTCATACACGCCCGAAGAGCCACCATGACACGTAAAAAAAAACGGCCCATCTGTGCGTCCAATGCGACGATGCAATTAGAACAAACATCTGCCGGCTGCGGTGACGTGAAGGGAGAGCGCACGCTAGCTATTCCCCTTTGGGCTATTTCCGTGTTGGCCGCAATTCCAGGCGACGCGCCCTCGTCTTCACCACCTCACGCCTTGCACGCCCACCGCTCCGCTCTGCCCACCCTCCACGTGCCCGCTGTCGACTCCACACACCCTCGACCCCGTCTGCCATCTGTCCCCGTCTGCGACCACAACTCGCTGCCGCTAGAATACGCCCTTGGAACGCGTCGCCCACGGCACGCTCCACCACGATGCCTGCCCGCAAGCGCGCCGCGAGCGAGATGGACGTGGAAAAAGGCACTGAGACGCCAAGCACACTACAGCGCTTGCGCAGCATGTGGCACTTTGCCAACCTCGCACAGTACATTGCCATCTTCGGCGACGCCGTAAAGATCGACAAGGACTTCGACATCGAGGTACGCCCACTTTGCGCCGCACAAAACTACGCATGCGCTGAACACGCCTCTGATGGAACCACGACTGATTGAGATGCAGGAGCTCGAATCCGAATGTCTGAAGCCTGGGCCGTCGGAGAGGCTTGCCTCCATTGGCCTGGCGCTTCTGAAGCATGTCTCGTCACACAAGGGCCTAACGTAGGCTCCCTCATACGCTCGCACTGGCCTACATCTAACACAAGGCAGACCAGCCATCTTCGACGAGTACACGCGCCGCCAATACGTCGCCAAAGCCCCCGAGCGCAACCCTTTCGGCGACGAAGACGAGCCCAACAAGTTCGACGACTTTGACGTCTTCACCAAGATTCGTGTCCTGCAACAGCTCTCCATATGGACCTTGAACAACCCCAACTCGATACGCGAGAGGTTAGCTGCCACCGACAGCGAACAGACATTATGGGTAAGCATTTGGCTCATCACGTCGTGAGCAATGGCTGATCGAGCTACCTAGCGTATGGAACCCACCGGCTGGGACTCGCAAGATAGAGTTTTGTTTGTGCTCGACGACAACCGCATGTACCGCCGCACCGATCCCCCCGCACCCGCGCCTCCACAAAAGGCAAAGGCCAAAGCCAAATCAAAGTCAAAGGCGAACAAGTCAAGCGGCACCCGAGCTAGCAAGCGTCAGAAGCAGTCGACACCCGACGTGGGGGACCAATTGGAGGAAGAGGATGCTCCCGCAGTCCAAGAGCCGGAAGTAGTTGAAGACGACGGTCTCGGTGGCATGAAGTGGGAATGCCTCTGCGTCACCCTGGAAGACTACCGTGACTACCTCAGCGGCATCCGGAGAAGTCGTGATCCCAATGAGAAGATACTGTACAAGCGTCTCGAAGAAGAGGTCATCCCTGTAATGGAGGGATTGGCAGAAGAGCACGCACGGAAACAAGCCCGCAAGGCGAGGGAGCTGGAAAACCTGCAGAAGCTCGCCACCGCGAAACGCTCCTCCCGTATCTCGGCCAGGGTTGAGAAACAAAAGGAGGTCGAGGAGGTCGAAGCTGCGGAGCGCAAGAGGCAAGAAGAGCTCGCCATGGCCAAGGCTGAGCAGGCGAAACAGAAGAAGTTGGAAGAGGTAAGCAGTCATCCAAGTTAACATCCCCAGGAGGAAGCTGACACATGACAGGCACATGACTCTCGCAGAATGACACGAGAGCAGCGGCTTCGTGAACGCGAGACTGCCAAAATTTTGAAGGAAGAAGAGCTGCGCAGGTTGCAGGACAACGAACAGAAGCTGGCTTCCAACAACGCCCGTCTGTCTGAACGGCATCTCAAGGCGATGATGAAACAACACGAAGCAGATCTGAAGAGACTCAACGAGGAAGAAGACTGGTTCTTTGACTGCGAGAAGTGCGGTGTCTATGGGTCGAATCTCAACGACAATTCACCACAGGTATCGTGCGAGAAGTGCAATGTGTGGCAGCACGTCAAATGCCACGGCATCTCAGAAGAAGAGGTCGAGGATCCAAAGTTCGAGTTCATCTGCAACACGTGCAAGCGCAAAGAAGCGGGTTCTAATCAGCCAAAACTGCCGCCCCTAAAACTACGACTAACATCCGCATCACCAGCGGACGGCGAAGGCTCTACAACTCTGCGACGTCACTTGGAGTCTGTTTCGATTCCTGCACCGCGTCCTGCCTCATCACAAAGTCACCAACCGCATTTCCAGCCTGCACAGCCTTGGGTCGACGGGCCTAGTCTGTCTCCTCGTGGTCAGGCTCTTGGACCTCCTGGTATCCAGAACTCGGAAGCTGCCTACGGATCACCGTCTCGCATCCCAGACGGCAGCTCTTCACCAATACGGCAACGACCGGCCTCTTCCTCGCGACCAGCCGAGAGCTCTTTCAGGTCAAATGGTCTTGGTTCTTCGCCGCCACCCTTCAACCTACCACAAGCACCCACGAGTCCGTTCAAGAGCATACGCATGCCTCTCCCCCAGCAGAACGGCAGTTCGCTCGGCCTGTCAAACCCGTTCGGTCCATCCCAGCACACGCCCGTGGCTCAGACCTCCAATCAGAGCTTCAACCAGAGCTTCAGCCGACCAAGCACCGCCGCTGGGCCCGCTGGGTCTCCAGTAAAGCATTCACCCGCAAACTCACCGCGCCCCGCGAACGGCCTCTCAGCTGTGTACAACTTCAACAGCCCGCACTCGTCCTTCCCTCCCAGCTCCGCACAACGGCCCTCCTTCTCCCCGACAAAGCACAGCTCGCCAGCACCCATGCCACACATGTCTTCGCCCGCCCCCGCGCCAGCGCCTGTGCGCATTGCTCCCTCGCCCGGCCAAATGCCTGCGCAAATTCTACCTGACGCTATCCCTGCGCCGCTGAAGCATGACGGTGCGCGGCCGATGAGCAGCCACGAGATGAGCGAGACGCCCATCTTTCCACCGATCAAGAGTCTGAATCCGGATGCCAGTCCACAAATCCTCAGCCCGCCGGTCAAGAAAAGCAGTCCATCGCCAGACAGACATCGGCTTGCGCCGCTTGGCGAGAACGGGTTTGGCTCGCCTCATTGAGTTGTTGTCGTAACGCACATATTACCATCAGAGCAGGGTCGCTGTACTGACTCGAGTGTCGATTTTTTCTTCTTCGACTTTGTTTTTTTGCGCAGTCTGGTCTATTATTCGCGCACCGGTGGCGTCTAACGTATTGGTAAAATAAGACAAACGGCGTGTCGTTTCTTTTGCATATCAAGGTCAGGATCAAGGACGGGAAACGCAGAGAAAGGTGGTGCTTGCATGTACGGACGGTATCAGGGCTCTTCATTTCTCTTTCCCATTTGGCCAAACCTGCACGTCTGCGGAGATATTGTCGGGTTGGCCGTATTCATGGATTGCTTCTTCTTCTTCTTCTTCTTCTTCTTCTTCTTGGTGCTTGCCTGTACGCATGCGTGTATTACTATATCCGACGTCGACGATGAAGGGAACCAGTACGTAATGAACACCAAATTTGCCGATTTTCGCGAAGTGATCTTATCCCGTACCACAGAAACAGTACCCGCAGCACCACTCCAACAATTGCAGGATCCAGCACGGTGTTGGTGGCAAAGATGCTGACACACGTGCAGCATCGCTGGCGGCCTGATCAGAACTGCGCTTGTAGCCGGGCTTGTCTTCTACCACCATACCTACCTAGCGTCCCTCCATCTCGGCTTCAAACCCAACCAACACTACCGTTCCACAACGACGAGATCCACATATCTTTACATAATAACCCGTGACAGCATTTCACAGTCACCCCGTCCCAGCGTGGAACATGCAAAAACTCCACGCCGCCTGCGACGAATGCCGTGAGTTTACCAACTCATCACTACCCGTACTATTTCGCCGACTAACCTGATCTAAACCAATCAACCCGCTTCTTTGTTTACTTCCTTCTTTTCTCACTTACTTACTTACTTGCTTGCTTGCGTACTTGCTTACGTACTTACTCACCCAGGAACCCGCAAACTCAAATGCTCAGGCGCCAGGCCCGTGTGCGGACGCTGCAGCCGAGAGAAAATCACGTGCGTGTACTCGCCGCAGAAGACCATGGGGCGGCCGAGGAAGAGACGGAGGGAGGAGGAGGAGGAGGAGGAAGATGGTGTGGGGG